>VZRR01006507.1:1036895-1229500 GCA_013398015.1 Oreocharis arfaki | reverse complement strand
GGGGGGTCGCTGTGGGGTTGTTTTTTGTTTGTTGTCAGGTTTGTTTTTTTCATACAGACAGTCAGCTACACTGCTCAAATTTCATGGTGTTTTAAGAAATTTCTGCAAAAAGACTCATAAAAATACTGTTACAAAGCACTTTAAACAAAACATTCATCGCACATCAAAAGCATGTTCTGAAAAAATATATATTACTTATCTGTTTTCTCTACAGAACAACTGCATGCTCTTACATAGAGCACGAATGTTCACCCATATAATTAGAATTTATTCTTTGAAGCAAAGAAAAACAGTGTATCACACCACTTGTGTAGGAATGTTTTTGTGCCCGAATAGCAGGGGAGAGGATCCAAGCCATAAGAATCAGCGCTGGCTTTCTGTAAGATCAAATTTTCTCTAAGAAGCATCTTGGAGGTTTTCCTGTGGCTTTTTGGTAATATTTTGCAAGTAGAAACTCAGTGATTTTCTGGCTTTGCTGTGTTTCAAAATTACTAGAACTGGTTTGGGGATAAGCTAGATCCAAACAGAAATGTACAGAGGAACACCATTACTTTAGGTACTGTTAGTGGACACTTTTAAGAAACACTTCTGCTGCTTGTTCTTAAATTACTATTAAGCATTGAGGCTACTTTTTATCATCTTTATTTGTTGTTTTTGCAGATATGTAACAGATTTCTTTTTAGAAGGAAATTATGTCATATATTAGATGAAGTTTTGGATTGGATAGCACAAATCATTTTTCCCTACAGTCTTCTCACATTAGCATCTGATGCTAATTTTTAAAAGTGTAATTCATGAAGAAGTTTTGTTTTCCGTTTAACTCCAGTGACTTTTAATCTCTTTGGTGTCTATCAACAGCAAGTGCTCTAACATTGCTTCTAGGGCATTAAAGGTCTTATGAAAACTTCTAAGAAAGGTCCTTGTTTTTTTGGTTTTTTGTTTGGGTTTTTTTTTCACTCAAAAGTAATTCTTATTTAATTTAAGCCTTGGGCAGAGCTTTTTTCTGTGGAAGTAATGGAAAGTTTAAAACTGAGGAAAGGTGTGGAAATCCAAGTGATATTTTTAGAGAGCATTATGGAAGGCAGCCATCTGAAAGCAAGTAGGGAGAATAGAAACCCATTTTTTCTTTCAGAAGTTAAACCAATTCATTTATTCAGCCCAGTCCCATTTTCTATCATCTTCTCTTCTACAAGGGTGAGGTGGTTTTTTTTTTTTTTTAAGTTCTGTTAAACTGTGAACATGGAAGTCTGCAGATATTTTTGAGTAGCCATTTGGTATATATGGTCTGGAAGTCAGACAAGGGTGAGGTGGTTCTTCCAGCTGGGAAACAGCACTGCAGAGCTATCAAAGCAGGGGGGCCAGGGTCTGAGCAAGAAGTGGGAGTGTGTGATGTAACACTCGGAACTGACAGCCAGCCCACAGGAAAATTAAGTTAGGTAATGCTAGGAAGCATGCTGTGTTCTCACTCATATCAATTAAATTTACTTTAATAGAGTAGACTACAGACTGATCAGTGTTGTGCTTAAAGAAAGGTAGTCAAAATTTGTAACTTAAATACACCACAAAGCCTACCTGAGCTACAGAAGAGCATGCTTACATTTTCTAAAAGGAAAAACGTGAGCTTTAATATGTAGGGCAGGAATGCCTTTATCCCTTCATTTAACTGGATATAACCCTGTTTTATTTTATTACTGTGACCTTTACGCTATTTCCCTCAGTGTGCAGAAATACAACCCCGATTCAGAGGTTCCTCCCTTCCCTTCTCAGCCCTTCTCAGCCCCTGCTTCCTTCCTCCCTCCCAGAAGCTGGGATGCCTCAGCATGGAGATGCACTCGGGTTAATCAGTGGTGCTGACAAGCCACGAGCCTCAGATCCAGACTTTTCCAAAAGGCCCCTTTTGCAAGTGTCTCAGTAATGATGCAGTTTTCTCAGTCACTGAGAGCTTTTTCTTTTGATTATTCACCAGAGCTGAGACTTATGGGCAAAACACTGACTTCATTTGGCAGCACAAGTCAGCCCTGCCTTAGCTCAAACTGAGCTCATTGCTGTGAGCAGCCACGGCTCCCTGTCCCTCCCGAAAAAGGAGCTGACTGATGTCACTTCCACAGAACACTGACAGCTTTGACTTAAAATGCATTAATGTTTATAAAGCACCTCGTTTTCATCAAAGTGATACACAGCTTCATGGGGTTATACCTGTAAGTGCAGCCTGCGTGTGTCACCTGCCAAAATGCAGGACAGACTTGGCCAAAAATCATGTTTGCTAAAGGAAGACAGTCTTTGTGATCACTCAGGGAGTGCCGTAGCCTGCTGTGAAAGAGTTCATTCATATACAAAGGCTGTCACAATCTTAGTTTGGAGTCTTAATTTTCATCACTGGTTGCCATGAGCCCAACACTGCTGCCTTCCCAGCCCCTGGCTCCACGCTGCTGCTGCTCTCCCTCCCTTTGTGCCAGCTCCAGCAGCTTCGTGTTAGCTGGATCATCAAAGCTCCTGCCTGGCAGCTCAGCCAGCCCGGTACAAGGTTTGGTCCCAGCTGGATTGGCAGGCTGGTGTCACTCAGAGCACACTGTCACTTGCTAACAGCAAGGGAAGGGGCTGGGGCAGGCGGGCTGGGGCTGAACTGCTTCTTTTGGCAGCACTCTGGACTTTGTCAAAAACAGCTGGAAAGCTGCACTCTTCAAGATATTTGTGCAAAGATGAGGTTCTAATTAGCTCTGCTTCGGATCCACTGTCAGTGTCTCCTTTGGAGAATGTCCTGCTGTGCTGAGAGGTGCTGCTCCTTCTTCACCTTTTCAAGTGTAAGTCTAAACTGATTCTCATTGCTGACCTCTCTGGAGCACATGCCACACTGTGCCTCTTGCTATTCCTTTCTCTGATGAAGAACTCTGTACTTTGCTCCATCTCTTCTATTTTTTGCCTTTCTGTGGTAGTTTCGGTTTTTTCTTTCTTCCCACCTCCTCTTATTCTTCCTTCTTCCAGTTATCAGTGAACGGTTCAGTTCTTACTGCAGCCATGGCAGAATCACAGGGCCTTCTGCCAGCAGGTACAGAATAGGAGAGATCACCCTTCCCAAGTAACTTAGGGCTCTGCTTCCTTTTCAAAGATCAAATCTGATGTATTTCTTTTGCAAACAACTTTAAGCTATGCGCCAGACTTGCATTGATTCATTATTTAGTGCTTACTGTTAACTCCTTGGCTTAATTCCCCTGTTATTTATTATATAAAACACTATTTCATTAACTAGATTGAAACAGATGAGAGTGGAGAACAGAGCTCTGTCGGAAAAATTTAAATGAGTATTCAATATCTAAAATCAAGCTTTACATTTTCATTAATTAATCTCCATTTAAGCTCCCATATGAAAAAGAAAAATTTCTTTCTTTTTGCCTTCACTCTTAAACATGTACACAACTATTCATGCATACAAAGCAACATGTCAATACTGAAAAGTGCAGGATTTTTCTTTTTAAATAGAGCAATTTTTTAATAGCAAAGGAGCCTTATGACCACCACGACAAACATTTGTGCTTACTACTGCTCAGCATATCTATATATGAGATGCACCTTCTTGCCTGTTGAAATTGTCTTTGAAAGTGAATATTCTGAATTGTGGTGCTTAGAGTTTGTGTTTCTGGAAGGATTGCTTTGGTGGGAGCCTCAACCCAGGGAGCTGCTGTGCCTTTAGGAAAACTCTCAGCACTTCTGAACGTTCCTGCAATCTCTGTTGGAGCATTTCTGGATAAAGCGAGAAAAAATTTTGTTCCTGAGATTTGGGTTGGGTGGGTTGTGGATCTTTAGCTCACTGTATTTGTTTTCTCAGTGGTTTGGAACAAAAGAGAACAGACTGATGGAAAGAAAAAAATCACATTATGTCTGTGAGTCAGGCACCTACACCTGCCACTCCCCACAAAACCTTTGCCAGTGGGTCACTGGGGATGTTCTTCAGTTCCTGAAGAGCTCACGATGTGTCCCTGCTGTTTGTAGCAAAAGAAAAAGTAGGCATTTGAATCTTCTTCAGTCTTCCCCTTTTGTCCCTTTCCAACATAGTTTACATTGAGAGGGTATTCAGATGCTAAACTCAGCTTGCTTCACTCTCTTCGTTTTGCAGGGGGGATGCCTTTGTTAATTATCATGAGAGTTAGTTTAGTTATTACCTTTAGTTCCCAAAACATACAGGTATAAGGTATAAGTATATCATACATACTGATACATATCAGTAATTTGTGTTCTCTGCTTCACAGTGTATAGGAATGCACAGTCCTCTTCTCATTAAGATTTTCTACTTATTTTTCATGGGGTTTCAAGTCAGGCATCTCCTGTTGGGATTTTCAGCCATAAATAGCTGTCCATTTTTTATTCCCACCAGCTGTGCGTTTGAGGAGCGGGCAGCAAAGTTTATGAATCACTTCTCCCTGACAGATCGCAACAACCACAATATTCTGCCACATAGCCAAAAGCAGCAAGTGAATGATATTAGCTCTTAACTCTCCAGAAAACTCTGTTCAGTAATTAAACATTGAGCCTCTGATGCCTATCATCATTCACTGCCAAGACCCTTTACAATCCAGGTTTGCTTTGTTCAGGTAATGATATTAGAGATGATCATTTATTCTGGAAATGTAGCTATCTGAGAAGAATGAATCTGCTGAAATCAGAATTTCATTTATGAGCTGGCTTTTCTGGACTTTTCTCCTAATGCTGACAATCACCACGCACGAATATTTATTTAGTTTAAAAATACTCTGAACATAGGATAATTGACAAAGAGTGATGAAAAGAACAATATTTAAAACCGTGGCACCAGTAGCAGTGTGTAATATAATGCAGAAATCTGCCTTCATTCAATAAGGACAAATGATCCAACAGCACTTCAAGCTTTGGGCATCATTTCCAAGTTAATCTGCTCTGCTTTGGTGTCAACATAAAATTGAGATCAACGCTCTAGCTAACAAAGCAGCTCTGGAAACTCCAAATAAAAATTCAAACTTGTAACACATAGAGCTCTGTTGACAGAAACTGTGAAGTCTGTTTTCCATCAGTGTATGTACATAGCTCATTTAATGTTATTGTGATGAGAAATAATAAGAATAACCCTCAAATAAATTAATAGCTGTGTGTTGTTTGGTGGTGGCCACACAGCTCCAGCTCACCAGCTGAAGCTGTCAGTCTCTGTACAATGAAAGTAATTTTCTGTTTTATAACAAAATGGCCAAAGAAAAGAAAACACACAGAACTTTAAAAGATCTCAAGCCTAACCTGCAGAATCAAGCCTGGAGAAGCCCCTGATTTTCAGAAATAAGTCTGGCTGTGCCCAGTCTCTTACTCTGTAATGCCTTGTACCAGAAGCTGGAGCACTGCTCTGGCTGCCCAGCCCCAGCAGCTTTGTGGCCAGCCTGGCAATGTGACCCAGGGTAGCAGGGCACCCCTCCCACCATTCTCCTCGTGGTCCTTTTCCAGCTTTGCTATTTACAGTCAGCTTGTCTGTCTAGTCCTAATCATCATTTCCCTTGCTCATCTTCTAGTGATTCTTGTGAACTGACTTCCACCCTTTAATTCTTCTGGGTCTGTGTCAGGTTTTGTTTTGTTTTGTTTTTTGTCTCACCTTTCTCAATAAGTTTTAGTTCTTCTTTCCTCTACTGGGAACTCCAAATGTCTCTTTTTCTCCCTTCTGTTAGGTCTACCTTTCTGTCTTGTTTCTTTCAGAATCTCCATGTGTTCTCTCGTTGGCTCCATCCCCCTGACTGACAGCTTCCCATTTCCCAGCTCCTCATCCTGCCTCAATCTTTCTTAGCCCTTGGTCCTTGGCTTCCTACTTTCATGATTAATAAGTGCCAGCATCAGCCAGCCCGAGGTCCTCAGACTCTGTGGATCCCACACGTTCAGGTGCTTCTCCCTGCAGCAGTAGATGGCTGAAGAAAAGGACTGCAGCTCTCTGAGCAGGTGTAGCACAGTGTTAACCACTTCCAGGCTTTGCTGCCTGTTCCATCACTGCTGCAGAAGGTCTTTGTTGGTGATTTCATCACCAGTCCCTATAGCAGAGACAGCCAGGGGAGAGGATGAGGCTGCTGCTGCCAGTTTCTCGTTGTTTTGTTCATATTTGTTCTCACCTGCTTTAGATAGTGTGATGATTGTGGGGTTTGTTTCATTGCCTGTCACAGCCAGGGTTTAGAGTAGGAGCCCCCATTGCAGGGGAGAGAGGAAAGCCTGTCTTTGATCCTGGCAGCAACCGGCTGCAGGGTCTTTGGAAATGTGAAATCAGGAAGCAAAATGAAGCTGTGGTGTCCATGGACACAGGGATGGCAGGAAGCATTCCACCAGTGGTCACTGCACCTCCCCGGGCCCTGTCTGTGCTGCTCAAACAGAATGTTCCTCTGTTCTCCTGAACACAGGCAAACCAGAACGTTCCTGCTGCCTGTCTGCCAGGAAAAGTGCAGGCCCTTTCCCTGACACTTCCCAAAGCAAGACTAGACCAATTTTTGTAGAATGATGGCCAGGTCATTTTGGGGATGTTCTAAGGGAGAAAACCAGAATATTCAAGTAGGCAACACAGAAAAGATTAATAATTGGTGGAATTTGGAGTGCATGGGGTGGATGTACAGATGGAAAATTGTCAAACAAAATTGATAGACATGTAAATTAATAAATTCTTTTGTCATTCAAATTCTTTTATCAGTTTTACTAATCTTTAGAAAAAGGGCAGAGGAGCAGCTACATTGAAATTAATCTTTATTTACATCTTTATGAAGAAAATAATAGAATGCTTACAAAATAAATATATATTTTTGCTCGGAATGATGATGAACAGATGCAGTATTTCAAACAGCTCCATTGCATATTTAGATCTCCTTTTAATATATTTCTAGGGTAGAAGCAAAAATTAAAATATTGAAAACACAAAGAAACAATGTTGTTTGTTTGTAAATAAAAAGGTTGACGTTACTAGAATACAGAATAGTTGTGAATGGAAACCTTAGATTATAAGGCAGATTTGGCAGCTCATGTTTCTAAAAAGAATACTTGAAAGGAAAATATTATGTCTTTCATAAAATGAGATTAACACAGCTAATTCTTAATGCCCAAAAGTGAGATTGCCTTGCAAGATGTTAGATGTCAGGCAGTATAACTTCCTCGTAACAGAGTTCTGAACAGTAACTTCCCCCAGTTATAGAGAGGCTCCTGGAGGACTCAAACGCAGCAGCAATAATGCCATATTTTATTAATCTAAAATTATTCACCTAATGTTTGGGGACTGTATTTCAAATAGGAATTGAATTTCAGACTTGGAGGAATAAAATGTACATTCTCATTTTTCCCCACCTTTTCTCATCCCTAAATGTTTGAAGGCAAGAGTTTGAAATGTTAAACTAAGGAGAGAGTTGAGTTGGCAGGGCACTGTGCTGATGGCCACTGTTATCATATATTATTGCAGTCTGTAGCGTGACACTACCTCCAGGCACCTGGAATGTATCATTATTTAAATGCACAACGTGATACAGCATCAGTTGTGTCACAGCTGCTGTGTAAAGACACTGACTGAAGTTGTTTGTGTGGAGCTGTGTATGTCTGTATATGCACATTTTTTGGTTAATTTGGTTTTGTGTTGATTTTTTCTCGCATCAAAAAATTGCTGTTGACAGTTGGATGGGATAACCCCAGATAGAGGTCAAAACATTAACTGGGTTCTCTCCCAGTTTAGTGGCACTGTGAAAATCTTTTCTTGTTCAGTGCTGTGCTTTACAAACTGATTCCTATATGTAGCTCTTAATAATTTCATTCATATTTGTGACCTTTTTTTCATTAAGTTAAATTTAACCTTCTTCCCGTAAAAAAAATAAATGTTTGGTTCATCTAACAGTATCAGGTAGAATTTAGCTGACTGTGATAAGTAAATCTTGGGTAGGTCTTTTAACTGATTTCTGTGACTGGTTATTAGGTCACAGTTTGGATGAAACTGTCTGGGTTTTTTTCACCAGGGCTAAAATAGGCGTAAGATTATTTAAATGAGCTTTGAAACCTTATAGTTCATCTGGCAAACTGCTGTAGGGCACTAAAAAATGTGAAGGGAAAAGAAGGAGGAAATTCTGAAAGCAATTAGAGAACCCTTTTGACAGTTCTTTCAGCAGATAAAAAGCCAGCTTCTTGTGAGAAAGGAAAGTATCTCCTGGCATTGGTTTGTGTCTTATGGACAGTTGTGTCATTAATATGCAAATGTAGAATGTCGGGGAGAGCATGTTTTGAGACACTTGCAGATTATTCAAAATTAAAATAAAATTACCAGGAGTATAAATAAGACCTTTTTTTTCCTTCAAATCTAGCAGTCTGACTTTTTAAAAATAGTTCAGTATTTTACTCTAAAATCTAGTTACTTGAGCCATCAATCCAGTGATCTGAATTTTTCCGTTTGCATATTCATGCATGTGTTTACATATTTGTTTGTTTATTGCATCTGGTACTTGGGTAATGTGTAATTTCTATTTCTCCCTTTTGTCTGGGGGCCTCTCATATTACATTTAGATTGTATCCTTTATCATTCCAAATTGACATTTATGCTTTTACTGCTATTGTTTGCCTAGCTCCTCTCTGGTATGGATCAACAATTTGTTTTAATCGGTGTCACTTCTCTTATCTCCCCGCGCACAGAGCTGCAGTCACTCCGCTCCCGCGCACGCCCACGGAGATTGTGTTCGCAGCAGCGCGGCGCTGCCCCCGCCCCAAAATCCCGGGAATCTTAATTGCTTTTCCAGTTCGTTTATAAGAGTGCAGAGACAACAGTATGTGCGAGACCAGCTTTGACAAAAGTAATGGTATGCCAGTGCCTATGAATAAATAAATCCCATTTACATAGAGGAATACTGTGGCAACAGAAGGGGAGTCGCAGAATGAAAGCTAATGATGGTTTAAAAACATTGTTCCTTGTTCTTAGCAGGGAGCTGAGTAAAGTCCAGAGAGCTGCAGAGCATGGGCTGCTCTACAGGTACTGCTCTCTTTGTAAACAATAGTTTTGGTTTTAATTTGTTCAGCTGATTGGCTTGAAAACTTTGCGGTATAAATGGGAATTAAACAAGAAATGTTTAAATTTCCAGCAGTCTCAGGAAGCTGTTATGCTTCCTGTGGATTCTTTGCTTTCTAATAATCATTTTAACAGTTTGTGTTCCATTCCTTCCCTCTATTCCTTCCCCTGTTCAGTTAAAAGCTGTGATGTCAAACAGTTTAGGAGGTAAGAAATGGTGGCATAATCTCTGTGTGGTGACAGATTTGGAGCTCTAAGCAAAGGGCTGGAGTGAGTCAGTTTTACGCATTGAGTAATGAATCTCTCTCTGTTGGAAAGAGGAATAATGAGGGCAATCAGAACAGGCTGGCAGAGAGCAGGCGTGGAAACGGGCTCTGCGTTTTCAACAGATCAATTTAGGTGTGGAGGGTGATAATGGGAACCTAATAAAATAATCAGAGGTGAGCAGGGATGTAGAAATGAGATAGCTGGGGCACCTGCCTGCTCCCTTTTCCTGTCTACAAACAGCACCTGTGACCCCGTACAGAGCCTTCCAGTGCCTCCGTGACCCTTCTGTTTTGCTTGGGGTACATTCCATGCACCACGAGTTCACCATTTGTTACAAACTCTGGTGGCACACTCTGCCTTCTCGGGAGGGAAACAAGCTGCACCTTGCAGAAGATCATGGCGTGGGAGGAGAAAGCTGTTTGCATTCCTGTATATCCCAGGATAAATGCCAACTGATTAGAAGGTGACAGTCACCAGCTTGGGAGAACAGTACTGATGGATATGTTTAGGAAGGAAGAAATCTGTGTCAAAATTTGAAGGAGTAATTGGAGAAATGTCATAAGGAAGCATGGTGTGCATTTAAACTGTTTATTGAATTACTGATGATAGCAGTGATATATATAACTATGCATATATATATATATATGTAAAGACAAACAAAGTTAATAATCACCTGCCTTGTTCAGGTCTGGAAGCTCTACCATTGTGAAATATCAAAGCAGGTGAATACATTTTGTGTGTTTCTTTCAGCAGTGTCTCAGTGACATTCCTTCCACTTCCATCTCCTTGTCTTATTTTTTTTTCTTTACTCATGTAACCATTATTGTTGGTTTTATTTAAAGAAAATAAATACCATTTTGGGGAGTACATGGTGTTTAGAAAGAAAAACAGAAAGGACATAGATTGTCCTTTTTCAGAGGTGTCCTGCTCTGTGGGGTGGGAGCAAAGGCAGCCCAGCAGTGTTCCTGAGCAGGCCTGTCAGCAGACAGATAATTCAGGGACCACAAATAAATGATAAGCTATTTCTAGCTCTTATGAATAGTCAGATTCTTTTTTCTTTCCCACATCCCCCATAAAAACTGAGGCAGACAGCATGCCGTTCTCTTCCAGCCCTCTCAAATGTGAATAAACAATGTCTGTAGCACTGCAGCTCTTTAATTTTTGATCTTGAGAAGCTTTATTCTGTTTTTACTATGCTGTGTCTCCTTGACCAGCAGCTTTGCTTGCAGTGCACTGGGCTTCTAATTGCTTGGATGTGTAAACTAATAATATCTGAAGAACCAGTGTGTTATAGTTGTTTGTGAACTGGTTAGTATGAGCCTTGTGAATTAGCAAGAAATGAGAGCAGAAGAGTATTGTCTCTTTGACTGAAAAATTATGAAAAGTTAGAAAATTGAGGACAATGTATTATTATTTATCATTTATGACAGTAATATCAGTACTTAGGCTGTGCCTTAGTGATGCCTTTGGTATTATTTTGCTCTGATGATGCTGCAGTTCATTTGAGCAATATCCAGCAATAACTGGCTTGACTTACAAATGAAAAGAATAATTTATATAATGCACAGTAGCTGGATTGAACAGGAAGCTGCACCTTCTTTTAATTTATGTCCAGGTATAAACTGTGCTTAGAATGTGAACCCCTGCATTTGGAGATGGAGATACCTCATTCCCTTGGACAACTTAGGGATCCTTTGGGGTGAACCAGGGGGAAACTGAGCTACCGACTGCCTCCACTCACTGTAGAGCTCGGAGTGCCCGAGGCTGGCCTCTGCCCTCTCCCCTGGGCACTGGCTCTTGACCATACTGCCCACATGGGAAAAGCCACAGGAGTGTGGTAGGTGCTGTCAGACAAAGCTTCCAAGAAATGCTGCTAAGACACTCAGCTGGAAAACATCCAGGCAGGAATCTGATCCCTGCACAGTAAGTGTGCACACAGCCCTTTTGAAACAGCTCTTCACACTTAGGAAATTACACATTGGGCTTGATCAACAGGTTACTGTAACCTGGTGTGTGAGTTTCCCACACAATTGTGAATGTGTGCCAGTAGAGGAGTGTGTTTCTGCGTGTTCTGGCAGCGTAGGTGATCTCCCAGGAGAAATGCTGGGCCGTGGCCGCTGGAAGAACAGCTGTCCTGAGTAGGAGCAGTGTACCTGACTGTCAGCTCAGAAACCACTGATTGTACTCATGGCTGTATCTGGGGAGTCAATCACAAGCCCCCTCTTGGGCAGGTTTCTTTTCTTTATTAGTCCAAGGCATATCAAAATATGGCCAAATTCTGTGCTTGTCCCCCGATGCTGACACTATGGTAAGTGCCTGTTCCCTGCTGCCTTAGTCAGATATGCACGTGTGTCTTGCTAAAACACCAGTGTAAGAATTCACTGAAGAGATTATTGACTGATTTTGAAACACTGACTTCACTCAGCTGAGACTTGAGCGACAAATATGTGTGTCTGCACACCTTGTAGTTTTTCCAGTTCTTAGTTTTCTAACAGAATAAGATGTCTTATCTGAGTCCACATTGAGACAGAGGACAACTTTTCAGGGGCATAGTCAAAAAAGAAATGCTGGGATTGTGTTCCGTCGGGCCCAATTGCAAATGCAGAGCTCTGGGAGTTTTGGGGAGCACGTTTGTCCCTGTGTCCCTGGATCCCAGCAGCCAGGGGGTGTGTGAGGGTCCTCAGCAGTTCTGTGTTTCCCCTGCTCCCAGAGAGCACAGCTCAGCTCTGACTGCAGGGAGGACGCTGGGAGGCTCCCAGGCTAAATACTAATCTGGATTTACAGACAACAGTTGTGTTTAGTAGACACTTTAAATCTTTTCTGCTGGTTTCACAAGGCTAAGCAGGAATGAGGCAGGATGGATGTGGGATATCACAGAGCACCTTTCAGCCAGTGTGAGTGGGTGACGCTGTGTTTCCCAGCTTGGCTTATTTCTGATGTTTGCATGAGGCATGTTGTAAGTAAACCCCTGGTTGTGTTTCTCTTCCATAGCAGGATGCAGCAGTTGATGTCACAGCTTAGCAGATACACTACATTTTTATTTTCCTCCATTGTTACGCATTTAGAATGTTATCCTGGAATATTCACTGCATTACACCTTTTTCCTTGGTCTGCTCACCAAAACTCATCCTTCCACACCTTCTTCTTCTTGGTGTTCATTTAAGTAATCAGCATTTGGTAGAATTTTAAGTTGCTCTTGCATTTGTCAACACTGAATGGCATCTTCTGTCCCACCACCTGTTACATAGCTCTGCTTGCCTTTGAAGGACTGCCTAGTGCATTGTATTTTAATTATTTTTAAAGAAAATGTTCCCTCTATATCTTCTCAGTTTTCAAGACCTTTTGTTAAGTACTCTTTACTAGACTTTTTCCATTCCTTAGACATTTTCCATATAAAAATGTTGAAGTCACTGTCTGATTAGTACCTTTAACAGCTATCTATTCCTATTGTAAATTCCTGATCTACATGTTTGAATCTAATTTTGGTTGGTATTACAACTCGTGTATCAATACAGAAGAGCTCCTTGATCTCCAAAATACCTACTTTTTCATTTTTTATATGCTAATGCATGTAATATAGCTCTGCCCTGTGATACTGTAGTGGTTTTTAATTAAGCAATCCTTAATTCTTATTCTTTGAGCAGCTTAGCCATCTTGTTCTCAAACTTGCTCAATATTCTTGGTTTTTAGATTGTGTAGGCCTTTGACATCCTTCTCAAATTGGCAGTGCTATGCCTGCTGTGTTCCATGCTCTAGCTTAGTGTTTGATGTCTCTTGAATTAGTCTTTTTTCTGCTACTATTAAAAAAATAGTGGATTTCTAAGTATTAGTGTTTAGGAATTCAAATAATATGATACCTAATATTTTCTGAAAGTGTTAGCATCGGGTGGCTCTCCTGTTCCCCTGTCTCCCTGCTAAGGGAGAAGAAACATTTGAACAAGTTAGTGATTGCAGTTGTCACATTACTTGATCATGGCATTGTTTCCTTATGATTGAATTCATTGGCTTGCTCATTCCTGTCAAATATATGAATTTACAAACCCTGTATTTCTTGGCCTTCTAATGTAAAATGTGATTTGGAACCTGGAGTCCCTACTGGATGTATTTTTCACAATATTTAACCTGATTTATTTGTGATGTGGAACAATCTCGTGCTGTTCCTTGCATGTTTGACCTGTCATTTAGAACTGCTGTATCACCAGCACAAGCAAAATCTGATATTAACTCTTAGACCATGAAATATTTCTGTTGTTCCAATCTACAATTTCTGCTCATAATGAAGCAACTGCAGGAACAAACCAGAGAAGAGATTGCATTCTCAGTTTGACACCAGCAGCTGGATCAGACTCTTTGCTTAAGTTTGCATTTTCTTTAACCAGTGAAGCCATACCTTGAAATACAGTTAGGTAAATTTAATTATTTTTGCTTGCTTCCTGTAATATTTCAAGATATGTGAAAATGAATCACAATGGGGGTTATCATCTGCTTTCCTAAAATCTATAAAGTTTATAATGGGTAGATAGTGCTTTATTGCATTACACAATTTATTGTCCTCCGTTCACACCATAAGTCCTTTTATTTCTTTCATTTTGACTTGAAAAGCTCTGCCTAGCTCGAATTATTTTATTTAAACCTTACATTTTTGCCTTCATCACAGTTATGATTAATTCTTTGTTCCCATTAAGAAGTTTGGGTTGTAAACAGCTTGACTGACACCACCCATTTTGGGTGACAGAGGGACAAGTGGAAACACAGTCCCATCCAGGAAATCCTGTTTGGGATTGGGTGCAGCTCAGGAAGGTCAAAAGCAGTAAAACTGCAGGGGCATGAAGCACTGGGCCTGCAGAGTGCTGCAGTGAGTAGGGCAGAAGTCCCAAACACTCCTTACAGCTGCCATGAACTGAATGTGAAATAACGTTCAAATGTCTTGAAGAAAAAACAGAAGATCCAGATGTGCAGCCTCTGTAGGAAGGCAACTTCTGGAGAGAAGAAGAGGGAAGAAGAAATGCATTTTTACCATAGGGAATCTTCTTTGTATAATGCCATACAAAAAAACCCTGCAAAGAATCTTGCAGCCCAGGGAGTGGAGTTCTCATTGGTGGGAACACATGCCCTGGAATTGGGAACACAGACTGATCACTGGGAAAGGAGGAAACCAAGCAAATATTGTTAATCCTCATCAGAAACATGCAGTCATGATCAGGTAAAATACTGAAGGCATATGTGCTATTCACAGTTTGCCCCATTGATGCAGTTTTTACTTTCAGTTCTCAAGAAAATTCCTTTTACTACCCAATTAGTTTTTATTTTATTTCTAGTGAAGATTTGTAATATTAATTACCAACATAAAAACAAAGATGCAGTGCACTGAGACAAATGGATGTGTTTTTATGCTTAGATTAAAACATTACTTGTAATTGTTTACAGTGAAATCTCCTTGCTGTCACACTGGTCTTAACAGGGTTATAAACTTTTAAGTTCTTAGAAGGAAACACAAAAGTATATTATCTTCTAGCTGTGGTGTAATCCACCCCTAGCAACCCAAATATTGCTGCATTTATACTGTATCATGTACTTATCAAACATCTACATGACTCCATAACTATTTCCAAAACAAAAGAGTCATTATTTACCCACTGTGAAAATAGCCTTGTGTTAGTGGTATTAGAAATCATTAGCTCTATTAAGTCTGTTATCAGCTCTGCTAGCAGCTGGAAATATCCTGCAGCTCAGGAGGGCTCCAAAATGTTCCCCACTCATTATATTCTAGCTCACTTTGTTTTCTTGTGTGCTGGAAACAGATTATAATCACATTCAGCCACAGGCAAAAATAGATGCTGACAACAGTGGTAGAAAAAAGATTTATGAAACTTCTCATTGCTTGGGGCAGCATTTTGAACATGATAGCAGTGTTGTCCCTTAGATAGTGAACAGTTCAGCTATGTCTTTCTATCATCTTGGTGTTCTGTGTCTCAAAATGACAATTATCACACCATAAATACAGCCCAAAGCATTACAGATGTCCATAAGCAGAATCCATGTTAATTGTTAATGCATAGAAAAGAGACGGTTCAGTTTGTTAGCTTAGGAGATAACAGTCTGGTTTTTTATGAGTCTAGAATAACATATAGACATATTAATTTTGTCTTTTCATTTGTTGCTTTGAATAGGATTGACTCAAAAATCGGTATCTGGAAATGTTTGGGGTTAAAAGAATTCCTTTATTAGTCTTTGCTGCTTTGGGTGAGGCTGGCCCTCCAAACAGTATGTATTAAGTAGCAGAATTTAAATAATTTCTTTAACATGGCTTAAGATCGTGGGTTTGGTTTTTTCCCTTAACAGAAACATTGTTTGCAAAAACTGTTCCTTCTTGAGAAAGAAAAATAATTTACTTTTGTGAAAGCTACAGTGGTGAAAGAATAATGATGCCTCCATGAAAGTATCTTTTTAATTTGCTGTTTTACAGGTGCATAGCTGTGGACTCCCTATTTTCTAAACCCTCTGAAATAGTACTGAGGTTTAAGAAGGATGTGTCTTAGGACCTTGCAGTAATGCCTGTGAACTGGGAAACAAGCTGGTATTACTGGGACTGAGCGGAAGGTGTACATAATACAAACTGCTGCTCATCTGTAGTGCTAATCAAAAAGGAATGGATTTGTACCTTAATTACAGATATAGATATGTCTGCAGTATTGGAGCTGGCTCTAGGTGATGCAGCTCCCTAGGCATGCCTTAAGTGGGAAGCAGAGTTTACCCTGCTCAATACTGCATTCCTCCTGCCCATGCAATTCCCTTGTCCATTCTTTCACAGCACTCCTGGTTGTTTCTCTCTCTTTTAATTTACCCTAAATCTTGCCTAAAGAGAAGTGCAACTGTCTTGGAGCTCTGCAGCTTTTTATTTCCTTCTTTTCCAACTCTTCTGGTCCACCCTCATGGTTGTGTCCCTTTGTAGCTGCTTCTCACCTGAGGAAGGTGCAGCCAGTGGATCCTGCAGTGCCTCGGCCACCCCACTCCTCTCCCCCTGGCCACATTCCTGCTGACTCCTCTTCCCTCCCTGTGCTGGCTCTGGGCTGGCAGGGCCAATGCTGCCTGGGGCAGGGCTGTACCTGCCCCAACAGCGCAGTCTGGCTCCCCCAAGAGCCCCGTGCAGGATTATTTGCTTCACCTGCTCATCATCTGTTCCTATTTTTGTACATCAGAGTGTTGCCCTGTGTGTAGCTGTATTCCCAGTACCTGTGAATGTCCAGATACCTCTGTGTACCTAATAAATTTTAATGTGATAGGTATAAAATCCATCCCTTCAGAAATTCTATTTTAGCTATGCTCCCCTTTTTTTGATCATCTGAGGTAAATTAGTATAGGTCCAAATCAAACTGAATCTGTAACTCTCCCTGCTGTTCATGTGAAGAGCTGAAATCTGCATCACTTGAGTTTCTGTCTGAGCATCATCTGAAGTATTTATAACCAAGGCTCTAAAAACGTTACAAAGATAGTAGCATGCCATTTCTTTTTATGCAAAACCCACTCTGGTATGACATATCTGGAGCAGAGAAAAGGCTAACATGCTTATTTTGCCAGCTAACCTAAGTGAACAAATAGGTACAGAAAGATTGGAGTGGGAATTGTTATATTTTATGTGATGAATCAGGTTTTGAAGCAGGCTGAGAGTAATGTGGTATTGTGCAGGGATGTCAGAATTCCTGCCAGTTATGCAAGATGTTTGAATCAGTGCAAGAATTGGAGTAACAATTGTAAGCAGAATTATTTGATTAGGAAACAACCTGTTGTGTCTTTCTGCTGTAAAGATACTTCACACACATGGGGAAATATGGGAAAGAGGATGGCATTAAGGGAGAAAAATTCCTAGCAATTTTTTAACTAATTAGGAATACCTTTGTCCAAAATTAAGATGGAGCATCTGATTTTGCTTTTCTCTGTCACAAAAAATGTATAGACCTGGATGTTATTTGAAAAAACTTCTTAAATATCTAGAACAAGCCATGCCAGTGAGTGAGGATTTCATATTTCAGCAGCTGCTACAAAAATATTTGGGTTTTTTTTTTCACTGTAGACCTGTTTTAAGGATACTATCTTTAAAGAACACAGATCATACTTGTCACTAATTATGTATTTCAGCAATGGAATCATAAGAGGCCCTTAGTGTTGCTGTGGGTGAGAGCTGGCTTGTCAGTGGTTGTTTTTTGTTTGACCAGATGTTTAAGGTGGGTGATCTTGGAGGATGGATTGTAAAAGGTGAGGAGCCAAGGGGCAAATCTCCTGAACTACTGATGGCAAGACAGGGGAAGAATTAAAAACCACAAAAGGAAAATATGAGAAAAAACACAGGCTTCAAACCTCCCACAATCCTAAAAATAGTAGGTAGCAGAAAGAGAGAGATGAGAAGGAAAGGAGCAATGGTATTTTGTGAAGAGTTTTTCAGACCGCCTCAGAGCTCTGGCCCTGCACCAGCCTGTTGGAGCAGGGTCTATTTTCTTTGCTTGTGCTGGTTCAACTTCATAAAAAACATTGCACCAAAGTGCTGTCTCTCTCTTCCCTTTCTTATTCCCTTTCATTCTCCACCTCTGAAAGACTTTATGTCTCTAACATGATACAGTTCCTTTTTTAGCACCTGCACCATCACAGCCTCAAAGCTGGACTATCCCTTCCTGCCCACTGTGCAGATGGACAGTACTCATGTTCAGCACATCCACAGGACCTGCTCCTGCTCAGGAAACCTCCCAGTATGTACCGACCCAGTGTCCCCTCGGGGTCTGCAGCTTTGCTGTTTGATAAACAAGGGACCTGAGGCAGGAGCACGGGGTGACTCAATGACCTGGACACCATCCTCACCACTGGGCTCTGTGCTCAGCTGTTGGCTCATTTGGTACAGATAACATCTTTCCCTGAGTTTTAAGCTAATTTCTTTGTAATCTGGTGCATCAGCACGAAGTTGCCAGAGGCTGAAGCAGCTTCCATGTCATGTTGTGGCTCCAAAGTACAACAAAGTCACATCACCTCCTTGCCAGGAGCAGGGGGTGTGCAGCTCACACCAGCCACACACTGCTACCCAGTGTATACCACCTTGCTCTTCACATCAGCCTGACTTTGTCACTTGCTCCTAAATTTGACTCTGAGGCTGCTTTAGCAGCAGGTTCCCTCTGTTCCGAGGGTATTTTGCTGCCAAAACATACTTTTAATGAGAAGACCAGCTGTTCTCCCTCAGGACCAAGCTTCCACTTGCTCCTTAGTTTGCTTCTTAATTGTCTTATCACTGATGAATAATTTAATAATTTTTCTTGAGTGTTTCATAAATTTAGAGTTTTGTGGAGTCTCCGTTAATAAAAACATAATGCACAGCAACAGAGAGTTGGTTCTGTTCCCTCCCCTTCATGGCACAGCTTGTCGTATTTCCCTGAGCAGTATCAAACAATATGCAACTAAATTGAAATAGTGAAACCGGATCAAGATGTCTATCAGCATCCTACACTGATGTGCAGTTTGGGTTTTATTCCAGACTATTTTATGATGCAGAAAATATGCATAGATCAGTCTTCAAGCTTTAAGGATGACTGGCTTGCGTGCCCTGTAGAGGCTGGTTTTTGCTCTTGCATTTCTGTTAAAATATACTAATTGGACATTAGCTTAAAAATCTAAACCTCCCCAATGGGCAGGACTTGCGTTATGTATCAATTGGAAAAATCTCTGATCAGCTGTCTGAGGTTTGCTTGGGGGTTTTTGTTGTTGTTTTTTTAACAGCTGTAAGAGGTCTGGCAGAACAAAACTGCATTTCTAGATCGTCATCCAGTGTAGAAATTGCCTCATTTGTTTGTGCTTTCTGAGAGGCATTATTGAAATATTCTGCTTTAAAAAAACAAACAAAGACCCAAACCAAACCTGTTTGAAACAGTAGTTAAACATGGGACACTTTCTGTCAGCACCCACTGGAATTAATTTTCACCTGTTTTAGTTTGTTGTGACTGGAGAAACATGTCAGATGGACACGTGGAAGAAGAAAAAGACCAGGGCTGAAACCAGTGGACCAGGGTTTGGTCACACAATTCCATATGAGTTCTCTGCTCTGTGTTTCAGTTTGTCACATAAAATTCCGATAACATCTTCACCGTATTGAGCTTCGTTTGTGAAATGCATTAAAAGAACACACAGCAGATGCTGTGGAGAACACTAAGTGTTGTCACTATTGTTGCTTTGTGGTTGTTGGTATTGATCATGTCCATGTATGTGACACTGACTGCAATCACTTTCGAGAGATAAAAACTCCACAGTCGGCGTTGCCAGAGTATAACATTATTTGGTTTAAGATCCCTTTCTATATCATGTTTAAGTGTCAAGTTAATGTCTCCTCTGCCTTCCCCTGTTTGTGAATATTTCGTTCAGATATATTCATTTGAAATAGAATCTTTTCTGTGTGGGCATTGATATTCCTTTAGAGCTATGTATAAGAAAATCGTAATTTTTAAGAATTGTGTTAAAAAATGATACTTATTCCTGATCCAGGTGCCATGTGCATGTACCCACCTTCTGATAACCTTCTGAAAGGGGAGTTTGATTTTTTGTTATCAGAATAAATTCCTCCATTAGTGTAGTTGTCTGAGTTGATAAATGAGTGTAAATTAAAATCTTTCACACATAACAGATGCAAGAAAATTACTAAAAATGAATGGATTTTTTTTTTTTAATTTTTAAGGTAACTGTTGTTGGTGTGGAGAGTCACAACTACCCAACAGCAACAATTCAATCAGATAAATTTATTTTTTAAAGTAATTTGGTTTTCGTTCATTCCATGATAAGTATGGATACCTAGTAAGTATTCCACTACCTAAAGCTATAGATATCTGTAATTTACTGGTGACAATATAACGAAAACAACTTTTACTTTAAACACTACACATGTTTAGGAGAAAAAAAAGTTCTCTTTGCTTTGGAATTTCTAAAGCTTGACAACGCATCTGTTCCTGAATGTTCCTCTGAAAATGTGGTTCATAGAAGGTCTGTGAAGAAAAGTCTTGATGTACTAAGCATGTCTCTATAGAAGACTTACCACAGATCTTTCTTGCCTATTAAAGAAATAGGAAGATTGTGTGCTGTCATTCTGTATCCTAGTTGTGATATCAAATTAAAATAATGTAATTGGATTTTTCAAATACAAAATTGCAATTTAATATCTGCTGTATTAGAAGTGTTGACAAATTAATGCAAATGGGCTCGTTCTTCTAGTGGGCTCATGAGAGGTGAAAACAAGGACTGGTCCATGAGACTGCTTCAAAGCACGTGGAGGGGAAGACTCTTGATCCATGTGTATCAGACTAAATCTAATCCAAATTTACTGCCCTAAACATTCTATGTATAGACCAAGGTCAAAGAGTTTCTACTCTCATCTACTGATAATCCCTTGCTGATCTGCATGTGGTTTATTTAGTGTCCTTTTCCCTTCTCTTCTGCTGACGCTTTCCTTGCCCCATTGTTTCGAAGAAGTGGAATTGTCTGACTGGTATCAGAACACTCATCTTTTCTCCTCTGCCATGATTTCACAAGCCAACTTCAGTGTCAAAACTGAACAAAACAAAAACTCTTGTTCCTTGGTCTGTAGTTTTGCTGAAATTCATCTTTTACATTCTGGCTTTACCTGCCCTGAACCTTTTCTGTCCAAGGGATTCCAGCAATCCACGCTTATGGTAAAGCAGAGATTTCAGGCAGAGGTTTTGATTGCTTCACATCATTAGAAAAAGCTGCCAGCAATTTTTGCAGGGTAACAGAGGTTTTACCCAAATTGCAGTCTTGATATTTAACTACTCTCTAGTCTTCTATGACTTTAGTTGGATAAAATAGATCATCCTCTTTTTCCATTTTTAAATTCTTCTTTAGTATTGCAACTGTCATCATTATCAGTACAGCATGGCACTTGAGAGGTGTTTTTTCCACTTTCTTTTCACGGTATTAAACACCACTTAGTTCTGTGGCAGCCTCAGACCTTCTGAAGGAAGAAACAGTGTATAATGCAATTATGATAGCTGTTTTTATACCTTAGGTAGGAAATGGTATCTGTTCTCTCATTTCTTGATTAATACCATGTTTTTGTGGCTTTTTACTTCAGTGGCTTTTACTTTGCATCGCTGGGCTCAGAAAAATAAAACCGTGGCCTTGAGACAAAACAGGCCTGTGAAGCTGGTGTTGGTGTGAGTAGCTGGGGTGAGGCTGTGCTTTCAGAAATGTATTCAGTGTAGGTGATGGGTAGGGCTGTGCTGTTCGCTCTCCCCTTGACACTGGGAGCAAGCAGCATTGCTGAAAGGCATTACAGTTCCCTGCCTTCTGTTTGTTCTGGTAATGTGGGAACACTTCAGTGTTTGGTATCTGCCAGGATGATTACACAGTCTCTTCAGGCTGGGAATTCGATTGCCTTCCCCATGCTGGCGAGGGAAGAGCAGTGCACATTTAAAGTGGCAGCCCAGAGCACGGCTGCACTGTGATGGTGCTGTGGGAGACAGGCTGTGGGAACTGGGCAGACGGTGTCAGGCAGGCAAACAGCACAGTCCCAGGAGATGAGTAGTGATGGTGCTTCCTATTTCACTAATTGTAAGTGATTAGACAGGTTTATTTAAAACAAAACAAAACAAAAAAAAAAAAAAAAAAACCACAACCAAAAAAAAAGGAAAATAAAGGTCTATAGCCTTGTTCCGAGGGTCTCTTCAAGCTCACATAAGAGAGAGTTGCATGGAAGTTTAACGTCTTGGTGAGGCTTAAGTCTCTGCAAGATGTTAGTAATGCTATATAGAGAAGACAACACTTGATCTTTTCCACTTAGGCAAAGTTTTCAGTGGGCTCTTTCCTTTCTGCTGTGCTACAGAGTGAGTTTCTCAGCTTGCAGTAATTTTTTCCATGGTAAATGCAGTAGTAGTGAAGTATTTGCTGCAGTGCTGCTGAGAGGATTGCTGGCCAGCACAAGCTCCGTGGGTGCCTCATCATGCTGGTGTTGCTCAGTTAATTTTCTGGTCTCCAAGCAGACTGAGAGCCAGCTGCAGTCAGGGCTGTTTGGCCGCGGGGATGGAGCTGTTCCTGAGGCAGCACTCCCAGCAGCTCCGTGTGGGACTGGTTCCCAAACCAGCACCGACCTTCCCCCTGCTGGGCTGGCCTCGGCTCGGCTGCATGGGCAGCTCCCTGTGCCCTGCACTGAGTCCTTCATCCCTGGGCATCCCTGGCAGCATCCCCTGGGGCTTGGCTTTCCCTGAGCTCTGCCACAGCCAGGGCCAAGGAGGGTCGGCACTGAGGCTGTGGGTGGTGGGAATGGGGATGAGCCCCTGGAGACAGTCACATCAGGCATTGCACTTCGACAAGTTCCCAGTGAGAGAGGCCCATCATTCTTACAGCTGAAATCATCTTGTATTGATTCTTCTGTTTTACCATGTGGGACTGAGGGGTTACAGTTGGTTTGTAGTTGTTTGTTGTCTTTTTTTTTGCCTGTCACACACAAAAAACTCTCTTTAAAGAATTGTCTAATATTTGCCAGGTTTATGTGCTGAGTGAAACTGTATGAGGGCTTTCATACACTGCTTTATGATACTCTGTATTTTTATTCATTAACCCCTGGTTTCTGTTGAGTAACAGAACCTTTTACTTGTAGTAGCTGAAGGTAACATCTCTGGTACCTTGAAAAGTCAGGAAACTTCAACAGGACTTCTCATCTGAATGGTTTGTGACTTTCTTTTTTTAGTCCAATAACAAACAATAAAGAATTCAAATGAAACCTCACTGCCTGTGAAAGAAATGCCAGTCATGTAGTATTGCAGCTTGCAGTACCCTGGAGGCAGACAAATCCTTGTTTCTGTCTTGTACTTACTTGTATCTTGCCTGCTTTTAAAAAGAGAAATAACCCACTGAAAAGGCTGATTTGTGCAACATGTACATTGCACTATATTTGCATTTCCTTACTCTAGAATTATGCAACATTCCTCTTACTTTTTCCATATATTACACACAAATTATTTTTACCTGTTCTGCATGTTGGGAAACAGATGGTCCACGTAGTAAATAACTGGCTTCCCAGGAGCTATGAAATTGAATTCTCCCAGGTAGCTCCTCCAGGAGCCTTGTATTTACTGGTATATGTCAGTGAGCCTTCATGTTAATGATGCTTATATATCAGTGTTTATTTCCATCATTTGATTATCAGTTGGTTCAGCCTAAAAGTAAAACTGTTTTTAATTATTGTTTTCATGCTTTTTGCGGGCCAAAGGGGTTATATTGTAAGTATTTTTTGGGAAAAAAAATGCTCAAACCCTGAAAACCCGTTGAAGAACATTGTAGTAAGATGGAACTTTTTTTTTCCTTTTAGACAAGAAAAATATTTTATTTTTGTTGATCCTGCTGTTGAATTGAAAAGAAAAAATCTAGACTGGTGTGCACTGTGCATTATGGTGAGTTGTCCTAAGGCCCGTAGTAGAAGATGGAATAAGAAAAAAATTCAGAAGTTGAAAAAAGTCAGTGCTGCTGGGAAGAGATGATAATACTGCCTCAGAGACAGAGAAATTACGTGATGCTGAAAGCCTTGTTCAACGTATTTAGTTTCGTTAGTAGTTCAGCTGCCAAACTTCTCAGTGGTGCAACTTGACCTTACAGAGTCTTCAAACAACAGAAAGATTCAAAATCATTACTCTGCTGATAGAGCATTCCTTCTCTTAAAGATCTACAGCACCTGGAAGGCTGATTTATTAAAAAGCTCAGTTTCCTATTAGATCTTCTCTCTGACACAATTACTTCAGTAATTTATTTTGAGAGACTCTTTCTGGTATAAAATTTTCAGGACGTTGGGTTTAACAAAAAAAGTGTTTTGGACAATGTGTAATTTGTCATTCTGTGACGTTTCTGAAATAATCAAGGTGGCACATTGCATTAAACCACCCATGACTGGCATTTCTTTTGCCCCTTGGAAACCAAATGTGTTCCAGCTCACTGGGTGATGCAAGATCCTAAGTGCTGCTGTAACAGCTTCAGGGATGACTTTCTATTGCACCTGACTCCAGACTCACAATGAATTGGAAATTATGGCACAGTTATTCTTATGTCACCATGAAGATTATCAGGCTCCCCCGTTGGCCATCCAGAGAAGCAGCAGTTTTCAGGCTGTAATCCTGTCAGGAAAACATCACCAGGTTCCACTGCTGGCCTAAATATTTCTGTTCAGAAATTTCTATCTGTTATTCAGAAAAATCTGTGTCTTCATTTTCACTTTGGTGTGATTCCCAGTGCTTCAAATTGTGTGAGCTTAGGCAATAATTTGTCTGGGTCTTTAGACAGGGTCCAGCTCTTTTCCATTCTGCAGAACCAAGTCTAGAGAACAACGTTTACCTTTCTGCACTAAAATGTTCCATGGTAATGATGACAGTAATAATGAAAATCTTTGCTTAGAAATATATGTGCCTGCTTTTCTTTTAGTTCTTCTTACATCTGTGCCTTCTTCAAACAATAGTGATGTACCTGAGCTGAAGAAGATAAATACATCCTTAAACTCTCTGAAATATGTTTTATATTTATATCAGTATTGGGAAATGAGATTAAAACACTGATTGAAAAAGATGTGAGATGATTGTTTTTCAGTTAGAAGGAAGAAAACTCAAACTTCTCCGTGACTCATTTTTACAATAGGCAAAATTTGAGATAGTGTGCCTACCTTTTCATACATATATACATATATAAAAGTACCACAGGACACTGAGTCTGCATAAAGCATTATTATCCAAGTGATGTGATTTGCCGTTGACCAGACATTATTTTATGTAGCCTGTGCACCTCATGCAGTGCGATAATGAATATTTAAGTGATGTATTTCAACAAATATAATTAATACATGGTGTCTCAGATAATACTATTTTGTAGGGCAGTGAGTTTTAAGCTTTTTGCAGGTGACCCTCACTTGAGAGAAGTGGTTATATGACTGTAATCCCTTAGGTTTGACTCCTGGTGAAGGGTCCAACTTTGCCTTTGCTTGTATGACTGTGCACACTGGATATTGTGGGTAAGCAATGGGGTATTTTTTTCTTTGGTTTTGGTTTGGTTTGGGGTTTTTTTTTTGTTTGCTTTTGTTTATTTTTTTGCCATAGCAACATTTAATTTTCTACTGTAATATTGTGCTGGGGACATGGCTGCAATGCACTGGCAGACTCTGATAAGTGACTTACTGTTTCATATCACACATTTACTGAATTTTCAGTTTGAAATGTACAATCTGGGATGACAGCCAGTCATTCAACCTATTCTTGCCTCAAAGAGTGTAAAAAACAGGCAGACAAAAGAAGGAACACCTGGCAAATGTCTTGGGTTTAAAACAACAAGAGAGAGAGGTAATGGCATCCATGGTTAGGAGTGAGATAACTTTCTTCTTTAGGGAATGTGTTGAAAACATTTTCAGAACATTGAGATGCCATTTAGCTACAGCCTTGCACAAAATAATGTAGAGAATTAAGCAAACAAACAGGAGAACTGAAGCAGAGCCAGCACAAAGCCCAGTCTCTGTTGCTGGGCAGGAGCCCTGGTCCCACCCCAAGCTCACTGAGGGCTGCAGTGCCAGGCTGGAGGCTGGTGCTGGAGACAGCAGCTCCTGTGACACTGTCACATTCCCGGGCATTCCAGTGCTTTCTGCTCTCCCTGACTCAGAGTAATGTGAGCTGCCTTTGAAGATGAATTTAGCTTGGAAGGTGGCCCTGTGGGCCTGTGAAACACCCGTTACTCACTGTGATGGCAGATGATGTGGTTTCCTTGAGAAAACAGTGTGGCAGAGGTATTTGAATAAAGAACCAGGAGTGCTGCAGACTGGGTTTCTAATGCTGGCTTACAAGGGTTGTCTGTGAGCTTTTTAATTATTTTCTTTCAATGCATCAGCTTCGGTTTTGGATTGGTTTTTTTTTTGTTCAGAATTTGGATTGTGTAAAGCATAAGGAAATAGTTGCATCATTGTTCATTTCGGAAAAATAATACATGTTTGGGTTTTTTCTTTTAGTTCTTTTGTGAAAAAGAATGAGGAGGGGGTGTTTATGTCTCTTTAGCATTTATTAATGTCACGGAGGATAATTCAGCACAACTGAGATACAATCTCCATTACTTTTTTGAGGTAGTATTGACAGAGAACTGGGATGCAGAGAAGTGATTGCTTTGCTTAGGATAGGGATGCTGCCTTTTCTGCTTTGTATTTCATCTTTGAGGTGAGAGATTAACTTGTTCTCCTCGGATCATTGTGTTGCTTGGATTTAGTACACATGGTGAGCGTACCAAAGCCTGGGAAGAGCTTTGAAAAACAATTTGACCATGTTAAAGCAGATCTGAAGTTTCACTTTGTCTTTTAGTCAACACTTGAACTGTAAAAAAGGCCAAGCAGTGATGTGTGGAAGCGTGTGCTCAGGAGCACTTGGCCATTGCTGATGTGCCTGTAGCTCGGGGAGATCCAGGGGCTCTCTCTGATCCCTGGGGCTGCCAGGCTGTGCCACAATAGGACTGTTGGGATGCACAGGCTCCTGAGGGATGTGCACCCTTCTTCCCATGGCAGCCCTGCCTTCACCTACCCTGTGCTGACCAGGGCACAGCCACGGGCTGGGCTTTGGGCTGCACGTCCTTTGCTCTTTCTTTGCATGCAAGGGAAGGGAAGACCATAGTGGCAGCTCAGGTTTAGGGGTTTGATGGGGGTTTTCTTTGTTTTCAAGGTGAAAAATGTTATTTTGCATCTTATTTCAGCTGAATGTTACCTCTGTGCTAGCCTGGTTTGTTTAAATGTTTCACCAGATAAAAGAATGAACTGAGCAAAATATTTTTTTCTTTTTTTGTTATTTTGGTTCTGATTAAACCCAAATAAGTCAATTGGATAGCTTGTGATTGCTTCAAAGCTGCATAGATCAGAATTTTTATTCTCAGATTACTTAATTACAACACAATTTACCCTCACTCGGCTTCTAATTTGAAATGAGTGCTGCTGATATTCTTGACTGCAGTAAGATCTCTTGAAGAATCACATGTTGATTACGTGGACACAGGGCTGTGATTTTTTGAAAATGCTCAGCACAATCAATGTGTACTAAAATTGATTGGAATTAGATATGTTGTATGTTTGCGAATTTAAATGGGAAATTTTAAAAATTAAAAAGCTAAAGTGTGGAGAGTACCAGCATTTCAGATTTCCAGGTCTCTGATTGTCATTATGGTTTTAAAAGACTTTTCCTTAAGTCCTAAATGTTTGAGCTTGTATAGTGTATCCTGGTGAAATGACTAATTCAGCTAATAATTGAGAAAAGGCATCATTTCCTCAGTATTCTCCCCCAAACGAATACTGGCTACTGCTATCTCGAAAATAAAATCTATTTCCCAATGTAAAAAGCCAGCTGAACTCCATCAAGACACTCATTGTGTTTAAGCTTCCAAATAAAAAGCAATTCCCAAGGGGCCGCAGAGCGTGCCGTGCCGTAGGATCCGTCGGGCCAATCCCTTCGGATCCTTTCTTGCAGGACAAGTGATTTACTCCTCTGAACTTCAGAGCTCAGCAGATTTGCAGGTACTGCTGGTGAAGTTTTAATTTAGGCAAAGATGCTCATAAAGAAGTGCTCAGATGTTCAGATGTGAATCCAATTTTATATCCCTGGCAAGTTCAATAGCGTTCGGCTCCTACTTTTGATTCATTTGAACAGGTTTATGAAGAAGCAGAGTATTTATTAAGCTTTTATCTCTCTCACATAGACACGACTGTGTGCATGCTCCCTAGTTAGTACTTTTTATATATATAAAAGCTTTTATATGTTTTAATATAAGCTGTAGGATATCTATATGATGTTAATATTGGTATTTGTTTATTTTTCCATATTAAATGCTACATTTGTCTTGCACCAGGTTTCAGAGGTTTTGCAGCTGCAGTGTGTGTTCAGTTACCTCTGCACAGCTCATTTTGCACAGTGTCTTACATTTACTGTGTGGGAACTGAATCTTGAGGCAGATTAAATAATTTGTGGTAATTTAATTTCAGCTCTTGCTTCCTTAATCTTACAGAAATGCTGTTCATTCTTATTGATGTGCACTTGGCTCACTTTTAAGAACAGCTTCTGTGATATCGCGGTGACAAGATTCAGAGTCTTTATTTAACTGGTGCTACTGTGGCTCTCAGAGCAAAACTGTCTTGTTTATGTGGGTATGACTTTTTCCTCCTTACCCTTGAGAAGGAAAAGCTGCATCTAAAGTAAGTTGAGAAAACATGAAGCACAGGAATCTTCTGAAGTAACTATTAACACAAGGGCACATATTTGTATTTTATCACTCATAAATATTCACTTACTGAAATGCAAGCATGCTTTGTTTAAAGTCAGAACACAGACTAGGAGAGTAATTCCACTTAAGCTTCTGTGTATGTGGATATTGTCCAAACACATTTTCTTCCTGCTGTGTCTTGCTCTGCATGCTCTTGTGGAATGGCACAGGACCTAGAATAGATTAGAGATTTGATGTTCTTGGAGGTCCAAATGGGGGTTTTAAATATAAAACTTCATTGGCTAAACAGTCTTTTTTATGCTTAGATAAGACATAGCCAAGGATAGTGAGGAGAGCTGCACATATGATGGCCTTAAAATTTAGGATATGTTCATGAAAGGTGACTTTGTATTTAAAGCAGTTGCCATTCCCACAGGGGGCACATTCAGGCAACAGGCATTCAAGAAAGAGAAAAGAAACTGCTGTGTAGATTTAAGGCAACATGTGGAGGATGCAGAATTTATTATACTTCAGTTCTTAAAGTTTCTTGTCAGTGGACAAGTTGTACTTGCCCTGCGTAAGTCCCAGTAAACCTCCCTGTCTGTTCTTCCCCAGCCTGTGCTTCCCCAAGCCCACAGAAACACTGAAGAAAATGAATGGCCTCTCCAAAAACGCCGTTCTGTTTCTGTTCCCTGGTTGTATTCCTGTTAGGAAGAGGTGCTTTCACTGCCTCTCCCTGGGGCAGGCAGTCTGCAGAGCAGTGCCAGGAGAGAGCTGCCCCTCTCCTGGGGTGTTGCATAGAATCAGTTAGGTTGGAAAAGCCTCCTAAGATCCTCAAGTCTGACCCTTAACCCAGCCCTGGCAGGTGACCACTAACCCGTGTCCCTAAGTGCTGCTGCAGCTCAGGGTGCCATGCTGGTGCAGTCTCCTCTGGTGCTCTGGGGTTTGGGGTGTTATTTTGTGTCTTGGAAATTTTTTTTGTTTATTTGGGGGGTTTTATAGATATTAGCCTTAATTAACTTACAGTAATTACTCAGTTCAGCAGCTTTTCTAAACTTCTTTGTTTCATATGCCAAAGATCAATCTTGATGCAAATGATGTTTTGTGATGTTTTCTTTTATTATTTGATTCATTAAGTACGGAATTTGCTTCAGTTTCTAAACACAAACATGCATCATTAGAATTATCATTTCTCTACTATTACTGATTAATGTTCACTAAAAAACCACAGCTTGACACAATGTCTAAAGCTTGCAGTTCATAATAGTGTTTGTTTTCTTTATTCTCTTTTGCTGTTTTTATTCGGCATAAATTATTGCAATGTGTGGAATTGCACATGAACTTATTTACCAGTCTGCATTTGTTAAGAGAAGTGACAATGTTAGAATGACACCTGCTTATCAGATTTTCTTTTCATGAGCCTTTATTTTAATCCATTTGCCTTAATGATTAGAAAAAAATATTTTTCATTATCGATGCAAACATGTCAGTATTCAAAGAATGAGAAAAGTTTATATCCTTCTTTATCACTAAAAAATATTATCTGTCATTTTTCAATGAAAGAGACTGAAACAGTTGCTTAATTTCCAGATCTTGCTGTGTGTTTGTGGCATTACTAAATAGAAAAATACAGGCCAAATCCTGATCACATGGAATAACACGAAAGATACCATCACTGCCTTATTGCTCTCTTTTCATATTTGGAGTTTAATCTTCTTGTGCTGGCACAAATCCTGTTCATTTGAAGCTCATTGGTAAAATACCAGTGAATGAAAGAAGATTGATTTCTCTGATTAAGCTTTATAGGGGCCTAAAGACCATATTCTCAAAAGCTATTTTTAATCCATTAAGGTTCATCTGCTCAAAGTCCGTGATAGAAACAGGGGGGAGAGGTTCTCTCGGTACCTGTAGGGAACGGTCAAGCTAAGGCTGCTGTCCTGGCTGCTCCACTGAGGAGACTTTCTCCAGGGAGAATCCATAAAGAAGTATTTTAAAATCTAAATACAGTCTTTGTCAACATGCCAGCTGTGCAGGCTGGAAGCACTGTTTTATGTTGCTGATCTCAAATAATCACTGATCTGATTTGCCCACGGTTTGATGCCCACAGGTCCAAGAGGCACAGTCTCTTTTCCCAGGCAGTGGCCCCTTGAAAATGCCGAGGAGAGCAGTGTCATCACACACATTTGTGATTTGTTTTTCTTTTCTGTTTTAGGCCCTTCAAACCATCACAGCCAATCAACGCTGAGGCCACCTCTCCCTCCTCCTCACAACCATTCCCTGTCCCATCATCATTCTTCTGCCAACTCCCTCAACAGGAACTCGCTCACCAATCGCCGGAACCAGATCCACGCGCCCGCCCCGGCGCCCAATGACCTGGCCACCACCCCCGAGTCCGTGCAGCTCCAGGACAGCTGGGTGCTCAACAGCAACGTCCCGCTCGAGACCAGGTGGGTGGCGTGGATGGACACCCTGGGGGATGCCACTGATCCTCTGAACTGCGCAGAGAAAACCTTTGGTTTGTTGGGAGATGAGGTTTGGTGTGCTGTGTGTTAGGGGTGTTTTTTCTGACACAGCATGGGGAGTGAGTGGCATTAGAACACCCAACAGCCCCAATCTGCTTTGCACTGAGAGGCAGACAGTGAATAACTCTGCTCACATCCCATTTTAAAGCCTTTTATTCACTTGGACCTTCCTTGCATACACAGCTCATGCGATTAGTACAGCATATTTATATCACAGGCTCAGGGACAACTTACTTAGAATTCATATTGACTGTGCTGCTAAAAAATTATACATTTTGCCTTTCCTGAAGCAACAAACAGAGGCTTACTTGACATTATGCGTTTTGGGAGACTTTGAGAAACAATCCGAGATTCAAGACTGACAGTACTATAATTTTAATTTATACCTCATCCAGCATGCAAGTTCATTTTAATCTCTTCTGTACGTGTTAACAGCTTGATGCCTGTGGGGCAAACAGCAGCATATAAATGAAAAGGTGCAGCACTTAGGCCTGACAGAAATAAATAAATAAGTGCCTGACATGCTGCTGGTCTAAATATTCTGCTTTGTTGTCATTTGGGGTATGGAATGTCAAACATATTTAACTTGCACTTTAAATAGTGGAGTTGGCAGAGCTGATCTCTCAGAATATAAAATTAGCCATTGTGATGCTGAATAAAGTGCTTGGAATAGCAGAGTGGTGTTGCTTGCCCAGACAGCGATAAACACAGCGAGCAGGTGGAGGAGCTGGGCTGCTGGGAGCACTGGCTCGTGCCAGGGTTTCAGCTGCATTGCCACAGCTTCTGGGATGTTGCATCTGGTTTGCAGCCTCCCGGGGCTGTCATGCCACTCTGCTGGATTACACCCCGAGTAGCCACGTACGGGGTAGTTACACCCCCGTGCAGCCTCAGCCCAGGCCCTCCAACACTTGATTCAAGACTGCTTGTCTGGTTTGGAGCTCTGGGAGGAGCTGGTGTGGCTGGGGTGGAGCTGACAACACCGAGGCTGTTACTCGGGGTTAATTAGTGGTTGGTTACAGCTCCCTGGGGAGCAAATGAGACTGGACAGGGCAGTGAGTCTGTGCCAGTCTGTGCTGGGCTGGGATATGCACAAGGGGCTGCCCTCACATCTGCTAAAAGGGGAGCATAGGTGCCATGAAGAAGTGAAAAGCAAATGCAGGTTATCCAAAGCCAAGATGGCCAAAAAAAGNGGGGGGAGGGGAGGAATAAAAGTGATGCTCAACTCTGAGGTGCTGCTTCTGTGACAACTTCTGCTATTTTATTGAACTTAATTTGGACATTCTGAATTTGTTATTTATTGCTAAGAATTGTAAGATAGAAATGCTGGTCCTGTCAGCCCAGACTGGTTCTTGCTGTGTGGTTCATTGCCCAGGATTAATACCTACTTTTAATTCTGGTGTAGAGTGGCCACCTCTGTGCCTGCTCTGCCTCTTTCTGAATGGAATTGTTCTTGGGTACAACAATACCTGAAATGTGTCATTTCTGAAAGCTCAAGATTGTCCCAGTTTACCAATCACTTTACCTGGAGGGAATTCCTTGAGGTATTCACAAAAGGATTCTTTGCCCTAATGTTGGCATCCCTGAGCCACAGCAGCGAGCATTTGTCTGGCTGGGGTTTTTGCTGCCTGATTTTGTACCTATTCCCAGCCAGAGGTGACTGTGAATTCCATTACTGACTTTGGGTCTTCTCTTTTTTCTTATCATGGAGCCTGTGGGAGTGTGTATGTACATGTTGATGACATAAGGTTACTTTGTGAATACTGTTATTTTTGGAGGTTGCAGGATGCCCCACAGTTAATTGGAGCCTTTTGGAAGACAGGTTTGTCACAGGCAAGCATTAAGCTATTAGAAAATGTCCTGGCAGAATTGCTGTGTTCCAAGTCTATTCCAGAGCTGCTTCAGGATCGATTTTAGTTCTTTTGTGAAATTACACACCTGACAGGGCTTGATGACAAGTTTCGTCACAAGAATATTAACCCTGAAGATGGCTGAAATTGATGCTTGTAAAATCATTGAGACTTTCAGAATTAGCCTGTAATTCTTTGACTTTAAAACTGGTGTTTCATCTACATTCATAACAATAGCCCCAAAAAAAAGAAGGAACATATTTTTGGTACCTTTTTACTTCAGCCTTTACGTTACAGCTTTAGTTTGTTGCAAAAGATTGACCCCTCTTATACTGCCTCTTCACAGTGCACTACTCTAATTTTTTTATCTTGTTATCTGTTCAGTAATCTCCATAGTGGAATGCTCAGGAGGCAAAGCCAGCACTGACAGCACCTGTTTATCAAGAGAGGGTTTCATAACTTTGAGTTTTCATCTCTCAGTTACCGTCAGTAGATTCTGCTCTTGACTGAAAATGATGTGCAAGTGGTCACGTTACTGATTATGAAACAAAAAGTGGCACCTGAGCTGTCTGAAGGGAATGCTTTGTGTCAGCCCTACAAAACTCAGATCACAATTTAGATTCCAGATGTCTCTTTATCTAACAGTACCAAGTGCTGAAATCATTGAATAATACAACATGTGTCTGCATGTTGCTTTTTTTTTTTTTTCCTGGTAAGAATATTTTAACCTTCCTTTTGTTCCTTTGCTGTCAGGCAGTTTGGGCTAAATTCAGACTGTTTGGAGACATTGCATTTTGCAAATGCATCCTTTCTCTATCTTGTTTCAATATTGATTGGGGGTTGTTAATCGTATTTGGTTTATTTTCTTTGTGTTATATAGAAAGCTTTGACTGCTTGCACATGTTTTCATGTGGCCCTTTCAGGCAACTGTACCCAAATCTTTGTGTATCCTTTGTGGTGCTGTATTTTTTGCATAATTATGTTTAGCTGTATTGCAGCAGCTCGTTGCTTTTAGTGGAGTTGTGAGTTTGCAAAATGCCTGTGCAGAGTTCCTAACTGTACTTTTTTAGAATCATAGAATGGTTTGGGTTGGAAGGAGCTTTAAGGATCATCGTGGGCAAGGGACACCTTCCACTAGATCAAGTTGCTCAAAGCCCTGACTAACCTGACCTGGAACACTTCCAGTGATGTGTGCTTGATTTTAGTGTGCTTGTTCCTGGTTCAAGGCAAAAAAATAGGGGCTGTGCCTTCCCAGGTCTGCTGCTGCTTTATGGCTGCATCAGGCTCCCAGGCTGGCTGCATAATCGCTCTGTTTTCTTTGAAATAAGGGTCTGTAATGGAAGGGTTGAAATATCTCTAAGTAAGGACACAGTAATGCATGGCTGTAGCATTTTTATGGTGCTATTTTTATGGTTCATTTCTGCAGTATTTAGTTGCTTTACCTTTAGGCTCAGAGCTGCTGTTTAATGCTCTTTAACTTTTATTGTCCTCTCGCAGTCTGTTTCAAAGTATCTCCTCCTCATCCTAACAAAGTGCCGGTTTCTACCTTCTCCAGTTGAGAGGTGTTCCTTTACTGCTGCTTTAATCATTGCTTTCCAAGGGGTTGTCTGATGAAAATACTGCCTTTGAACATCCCAGGGTGGGTCTGGTTCCTTCCTGACAGCCAGAGAGGCAGCGCTCTGCTTTAAAGCTGAGCATGCTTTGAGAGCACAGGGAGAAAGGAATGGCTTTGCAAGGGAGGTTCCCAGGGCTCCTCACACTGCAGGAGTCCTCTGGTGTGGGAACCTCACAGGGGCACTGGGCAAAACAGGGTGACTGGTGAGGGAGGAGAACAGAGGAGCTTTCGTGGATGGATGTTTCACTGAGATTTCCTGATTTACTAATGCCTCTCTCAGAACTTTATATTGATGTAAAATTAATTGATACCATTATAATTAATAATACTTAATTCAGGAGGAAAAAAAAAGGCTGGAATTAAATAGAAATTACTCTTATTCTTCAGTTCTCATAATTAGTCTTTTAATTTGAAATATTTTCAGTCCAAATCTTTCAGTTGTAAAGATAATTTTGTATCTATGTCTATAATTTCTTTGTGCTTGCTTACAAGGATCTGATGCTAGGCTTTAAGGAAGACTGCAACATCCTAATGTTTCTTCTATGTTTCGGGAGAAAGGATGATGGCCACTCTTCTGGTGATCATGAAATTGGTTTCTTTAGATCTTGTGGGCTGTAGTAGGAGACCAGTGGCCCAAATCTGGTGTCATTTGTGCAAAGTTCAGTTTAAAGACTGAGAAATCTTAAAATTGAACCTGAAAAGAATTCCTGTGAACCCTAAACCTGAAAAGAATTCCTGTGAACCCTAAACCTGAAAAGAATTCCTGTGAACCCTAAAAGAACTCCCATGTTGCTCTTCAAAATATTTGCCTTTTCCTGGGGTTCAAGCTGCATTTGTTACTTTGCCAGTCTGACTCCAGCACAGTCACTCTGGATGAGCCTGAGGACAGCAGTGAGAGATGAACGGATGGAGCAGCAATGTGAGCTGTATCCCAGTCTGCACCGTGCAGGGCTTGAACTCAAAATCATGGGGTATCACAGCTGGGGAACATCAGCACCCAGTGCTCCTGGAGCCTTCCAGTGCAGGAATGAACACATAGCATAGAATGTGCACTGGCTGTGGCAGTCAAGAATAAGGCACATGAGGAGAGGGATTTAATGGTGGGGGACATCATTATTAATTTTTTTGAGAAGCCAATTAAATATCTGAAATGTTGTTAATACTGCATTCACATTTTGTACCATGTTCGAGTGTCAAGATCAGCTGCAGAACTTCTGAACTGAAAATGTAAACTTGAAGTTTCTGAATGTGTTGAAGTTCCAAGCTACAGCTGCTCTCTGCAATTGTCTGCCTATTTTCAATGATGTCTCAATATTTTGATATCTTTGTACATGATGCAAAATGTTCTGGAACAGAACAGTGAAACAAAATTTCTTTTCCTTTTGTTAATGCAAATTCCTTGGATATATTGGGCAGAACAAACAACTACTTGGAAGAGTGAAACGAGTCCTCACTCTAATTTTGCTTTGTCTTTTGTGGCCTTGTCTTACCATTTACTTGCAGCTACAGGTACATGTGCTAGAGCAGGTTATTCCTCTGAGACTGAAGGCTGGGGCAAAGAACTGACTCCTTCATTCTCTTGTTCCTGCATGTGAAGGTTGCAGAAAGGTTGTGGAGATTTTCCAAATAATTGAGATCTGCATAGATAGATTCTGGACCTGTCTAAAAATCAAAAGCATTTTAAAGAGTCAATGAAAGCACAGTCAAAAGCATCCCCAAGGACTTTAAACGCATTTGGGCCATGTACTTGGAGGAATTCCAAAAGCACTGTAGAAAGGTCATTTTTAGCAGGCTACTGGAGTATCATTTTCATAACTAATATAGGCATGAATAGGAGAGAGAGAAGGGTGAAGGGAAACACTGCAAAAGCAGGATACATAATGATGATTCAGAAAATCGATCTAGATGTACTCCCACTCACGTACACATAAGCTCAAAGAAGTTTTTACTGATTGCAGATAATTGCATGTTTTCATGATCTTGTTCATTTGCATTTTTAACTTCTGGGTTGTGCAGAGTGAACAGGCAGCGTGAGCGACGGCACAGGAAGAGACAGGCACGTTTAGGGTCTTTACGAAGAAAAAAGTCTACAGTTACGTGATTTTGGTTCCTCTTTTTATAAGTTTATGTGTCGACTGATAAAATTCTCTCAGAGTTCTGAGTTTTATTATTCTGTTCTATTACTTATAGACTTGAAATAGCACTGTTAGTACTTTTTCTTTTTTGTTAAGTGAGTAGTTGAATTAAGAGATAGTGAGGAGCTTACATGTATGCCTTTTAAAATAGAAGTGTTTTGAAATTATGTTCATTAATTGATGTAGAAAGTTAAAACTGCATGGACCTATTGAAATGCAAAACACTGTTATCATTATCCTCACCACTGGAATAACAAATGGAGGCATTATTGCACTTTATCACTTGGCACTATGCAACAACCACTCAGAACCCAATGGCAAAAAAAGACACAAGGTTTTCTGCTTGAGAAGACAAAGTTCCTGTAGTTTAGCAGGTTCAGAGCTGCCCAAATGTTCCTGGATCTGCTGATTGATCCTGCTACACTTTCATGTAAGTGCATATGCAAAGACCCTGAATTTTTGTGTTTCTGTCTGTAGCGGAGCCTATTACTCTTTACTAGGCATTAGCCAGCAGTTTCATTGCTGCATTCCTGGGGAATAAACAATAGTGCAAGAAAGAGATTCATAAATTTAAAGGGCAAAGCAGGTATTTACTGGCTAACTCCCACAAAAGCTAACTAGGATTCAAGCAGACAGGCTGAGTGGGCTCACCACCACTTGCAGAGTACCTGGAATCTTGTTGACCACACAGGCAGCAGTCAGGAAGGTGATGGGTGGCTCCTGTAGCTCCCTGGGGCTGCTGAGCTGCCGTGTGCCAGCAGCTCCTCACCCTTGCTGGCCTTCCTGGGTTTTCGCCTTCTGGAGTTTATGCCTTTCCAGGCTGGTGTTCTCCATCTCAAACTCTTGAGCTGCTCATGATCCCCATTTCAGCAGCCTGTCCCCTCTCCATATTTTCCACCTTACCTTTCTGCAGCCTCTCTCACAGCTCTGCAGTGTCACAGCTCAGCAGCTTCTGAGCAGCCTGGGACAGGGCAGTGCCATGGGGACATGCCAGAGCCAGGCCAGGAGCACATGGTGAGAGCCCTCGGAGACTGCTCCAGGGGGCAGCTCGCAGTGGGATTTGGGGAGACAAGGTTATAAAAGTGTCTCCAAGAGTATCTCAGTCTCACAGATGAAGAGCAGGTGTCCTGTGGAGAGGGGCCCAGCATAGAGCTGTCACTGCTGCTGTCGTGCAGTGCCGGTGTTTTGCCTTTGCAGCTTTGTGAGCGATGCCTGCTTGGTTTTGTTTAATAATATGACAGATCAAGGTGCCCAAAGGTTGGCACCTGCCTTTCTGTACAACACCCTGCCTGGCTGTCAGGCAATGTTCAATTACTGTGCTTCACATGTCCAGCTGTGTCTTTGTTAGAGGGTGGCAGTGGCGGTGACAAGCCAGCCTGGTACTCGCAGCAACCTCGGTGACACTGCTTTACACTCCACGATTTTTAGAACACTTTGCCTGGGGACGTGAAGAACCCAGCCTTTAAGGAATCATCAGCCTTTCAAGAGCTGAGAAGCTGCAATTGGAGCTGCTCTGGGTGCTGGGGGCTGCTGCAAGCATCAGTAGGTTACAGTGGGTACAAGTGCCGTGTTGATACTGATGTGTTCATCCTGAATTACTGTTTCCATGCCTAACAGAGTGTCCTCAGTTCTGCATCAGTACCTGCAGCAGGCTGAAAATCACTGAAATGGTGTGTTGTCATGGATTGCCTTTTGTTTCCACAGGCATCTGGGTGTGGGGGTGCACAACACGCCGGTGTATAAAATGGCCAGTTGCTTTATGTAAGTGCATATTTGAAATAGCTTTCCACTGAAAAATCTGCCTTACTGAGTTTAGTCTGTAGATTTGATATGATTTAGACAATTTCTTGTAACTATACAATTTAAACACAAATAGATAACAGTTGTTAAGCTTTAGTGCTGGCTTTAGAGTTCTAGGCACTCAAAAGGAAACTCCTGTGCACTTCTGCCACATCAGAGAGCCCTCAGCTCTGGAAACGTGGCTGATGGTCCCATGTTTTTTGCAAGAACCTGGGAGAACATGCAATTAAGTGTCATTTGGGGAAAGACTGTGACATAGGTAACCAAAACTTGCACCAGTCTACCACTCAGAGCTCATTTTTTTTCATAACAGGCATAAGAACAGCTTGTAGTTTTCTTCAAAATTGGTTTCTTTTTGTTTGGAAGTTAGAAATCTTCCATAAAACTTCACTGTCTGAATTTGGCAGCCACTTTGAGGCTTCCACTGACATAAAATGACTCATGGCTACTTTTTTGGCAGACTTTGAAAACTGCAGAAGATTTTTTTTATCACAATGAAAGCCAGCATATTATGTTCTCTATTCCATTGTTTCTTTTCTGCTAAGAATAAATGTCCAATAAAATTATAGACAGATGTGATTTTAACACAGCTTGAAGATATTTTTAAGTCCTAGAACAACTAAATTGAGCTGTTACTATTCTCTTGGCATGTAGCTTTTCTATTTATTAATTACTATTAAAAACCCTATAAAATACAAAAAAGACAATTTAAGCATTACATTCTCTGTATGCCTTTTTTTTTTTTATATATACCGAATAAGTTTAGGACAGTATGAGGAGGGAAAGAAGCAATTTATGTTAGAAAATGTCTTGTTCTTCCTTTCTATTACAGTTTTTCATTGCAAACCCAATTTTTTTTTCCCACTCATTCTTGCAGTGTGCTGCCATGACAATCTGTCCAGAGAGGAGGGGGGGGAAAGCCGATTGTTCTCTCAAAGAATATGGAAGTTAATACAGTCTCTGTCAGACCACTATTCCCTGAACACCAGAGGTCCTTTTGACCTGTGGGAAAGTACATGCTAGAGAGAGCTCTGAATTAATGAAGAAAGCAAAACAGAGCTTTTTCCATTTACCATTAGTGTACAGAACAGTGGTCAAATGTCCCCTTGCAAGCTCAACTTTCACAGATGTCACCTTTGTGGTGGTGTCAGAGATGAGGTGGCCGGGTGTGACCCCACACAGCAGCAGTGCTGGAAACAGAGCGGGTGAATCTGAACCCTGCAGCCAGAGCCTGCGAGCAGGAGGGGAGAGCACAGGGTGAGCTGCGTGGTTAACTTGTCTTCTGTGGGCAGCACCCAAGCTCCTTCCACAGCTTTTCAAGGACACTGGAATTACAAAATCATCGTAGGCTGGCAACCATTTTTTGTGATTTTTTCAGTATGGAATTGTCTTATTGATCCACAGAAATTAGGGAGACTGGGCTGAGACTTAGCAAATTTACTTCCATGTTTTCAAAACAGAAGATTAGTCCTAGTCTAATTCAAATTGCTAATGCTTAATTGTGAGGTGGAAAATGTGTTTTTCTTAATCGTATTTGATAGGTGAACAGGTAAGACAGAGAATACAATTTTTTAATTCTTATGTGGAGTGTATTTGAAATTAAGTGAACTGGTACAAATCAGATCATTTCTTTTCATAAGCAGGCATTGTACAATGCTCCCAGCCTTACCACTGTGAGGCTGTAATTAATGTTGATAAATGCTCATGTTCTCTCTGTGCAGCTTCAGCCCACAGACAATTGGTTGTACCAGAGCATGTCAAATCTCACATAAAAATACGGCTATAGATCATTGGGTTTAGGGATAGAGTTGAGACAAGTCAATTTATTTCCATTAGTAGCTGAATCTAGATTTAAAACTCTGGGGGTCCAAGTGTTTTTGTCCATTATGTTCTCAGTCTTCCTGGTGTGCTTTGCTGTGATTTAAGGTATTCCTGCTAATCTGGCCCCCAGCTTTGGAATGCACTGTGAGTTTTCCAAAGTGTCTTGGGGGATATTTAACACATCTTTAGTTAAATGTCTTTTTTAAACCTTTGAAGGCAGAACTTGTGTACTTTCAGATGGTGTGATGTCTTCTGATAGCTGCCACTTTGTCAGGGGTCCTCGTACTGAGACAATGAACTTTGAGCTTTCAAAATGCATGGGGAGGACAAAATGTGACAAAATTCAGGGTTTATCCAATGACTTTCTTTTTGGCTTTGAGAATGACATAGTCTCATGTATCCTTTTCAGTCAGCTTTTTTTGCTTCTACCAAGTTCTGATTAGTTTTAACAATATCATAGAGATCCTGTTTGCATGGACAAGAGTTTTGGTTTTCTTTATATACTTTATGTATCTCAAAGAGGATCACAATGGAACTGCTTTTTTGTTCTACTTTTTTTGTCTTCTCACATGCAACAGTGTATGATTGACATGTTCTATTAAAGCATATCTAGATATTCATTAATTCAATTTTAATGGGAGCAGAGTTTCATTATATATCTGAGTTTACTTTAACAATGCTTTATATTAAAATTTCTGTTGGTGCTGTAGCTGCCTTCTCAGCTAAAGAGGACATAAAATTCCCGGGTTTAAAAGCATTTCAGATAAAGACAATTCAAGGACTCTAATTTCCAGTTTTGTTCTAAAAGATCTGTTCCGGGGCAGGGAAAAGGTGAGCACTGTTTGTTACAGACCCTTATGGCCAAACCTAAGAGGGTCATTCCTGCCATGAGGATTCAGGAGGAGAAGTGGTTCTGGGTTTAGGCAGATGCAGAGTTAGCCTGGGTAAGAGAGGAGCTTTCCTGCCTGCCTTTGTCTCACCAGCTCTGTCTTCCTTCTGGCTTTCCCTTGTTCCTCATGCTCCATGTCATTTCAATCCCTAGGTCCAATCATGGAGGTGGTTTTGTGCTCCCGACACTGGAGAGCAAGCAGACAGGACTAAACCTGCTTCTGCCGACAAGTTAATCAGGTTCTTCCCAGACAGAAGGAGCAGAAGAGTCAATAGATCTGGTGTGACACAACCAGCCCCATAATATCATCTACCCATCAGTTAATTTAATTGAACTGTTGCAAAATAAAGAAGCATTTAAAATGAAGTGTTCGAGACATCAGACTTTCATTATTTCTTGCTTTCTTCTAACTAAAAGAGGTTTTTCATAATTTAAAAGGCTGGGTAATTTTAAGGGGAGGTCTTTTAGCATTTGCCTTTATTGCTTTTTCTCATAGATCACCTATGATGTGCAGAAAAGAAGCAATTCTATCTTCTAATGTGCCTCTCTGATAAAGAAAAAAGAAGGGCAGGTTTATTTGTGAAAAAAACCCAGATGTTTCTATTAAGTAACTGGTTAGAATTAATCTGTTTGAGTTTGATTGCATATCTGAAGTCTCCAAAACACAAAGAAAAAGTTATGACAGTGGATACTGCAAATGTCTTTGTCTATTTCCTGCAACAAACTAGATTTTGGTCACCGTTTAAAGGGATGTACAAGGCCACTTGGAGTTTAAAAATCAATAATAGAGGCAGTGTCAAAGTGATTTTTCATGTTCGTTAATAGAGTTTATTAATTGATTCATTAAAAAAAAAACCCAACATATTTTCAGAGGCTGTCTTCAAATGGAAATGTTTAATCAGAAATCTGGGGAGGCTAGACAGGCTTTCTTTTACTGTCTTTGACCTGTGTGCAAGTTCTGTGCAATCTCTTATGCTCTGGGTTTTATTTCAAAACTAACGTTTTAAAAAATGCCTTTAGAATCACTTCTGGTATTCTGTAGAGTAGGTATACACTGATCTATGCTTGACAGTAGGCACATTCATGATGGTGGGCTGGAAAACATACTTGGGAAACACATTTCAGCCTCAAACTTCCAAACTGTTGTTGTCAGTGAGTGACATGGATTTTGAAGCTCTAACAGGTGGTTTGAGAGTGACATACTGGATTGTATCTGAATAAAAATGTTAAACATATTTTACATTGGAAGTAAGACCTGCGTTATTTCAGGCTGTGATTTTGATTATGGAGATTACTGAGTGTCTTCGTTCTGTTTGATTCCAGGAAGCACTTGTTTTTCAGAGCTGTGAAGGGAGAGGGTATGGAGCAAGTCTTCCGAGCTCTCTGTCTTAACCCAACCGACTTTCTGTAGGACCACAGCATGTATTCTGTGCTTCTCTTTTTATTGTTTACTGGAACATGCTTGTAGTCTGTTCTTCCTGACTGTGAGAAGTTAATCCGAAGAAACCAGCCTTACAGTTTGCTTTCTCCATTTCTTCTGTCTGGAATGTGTTGCCAGCATTTTCTGAGATTCGTTAGAGAGTGTATTCTGTCCCTTATTTTCTTCCTAACAAATGTACGGGCAGTTGCAATCCCCTTTTTATCTGCTAAGTCATGTGCTTTTGGTAATTGTCTTAGCTGTTCAAACCAAACCTGTGTACTATTAAACCACAAAATCAGGGTTTATTCTAATTCTGGCAAGATCTTTTCCTGCAGGCCAGTGGGTTTTGCTCAGTATGTTCTTACGGTTTTGCTGGGAGCTTTTGCCAAGAGTGTAAATGAGACTCAGAGTGTGGTTTTCGTAGAATATTTTTTGAGTGGTAGATTCCACAGGGAACTCCCAGACACTTCATGGGTCATGCTGGTGTTTTAGTTAGTAAGTGGCCAAGTTGCATATAGTTACAGAAAAGATTAAGAAAGATATCCTGACGCTGTATTTTTGTGCCAGTTGTTAAGATCTGGTAGCAAAAAGACTGAGCATTTTCATCTCCCTATTTCTTCCTACAAAATCCTTTTTCTTTTTGGTTGAATTTACCAGGCTGTGGCAGCTGGAATGGTATAGGAGTAGGAGATGTTCTTTCTTAACTACAGGACTTGCCATTTTCAACTATGTTCCATTTTATGTTTTTCAGGCATTTCTTGTTTAAGACATCTTCTGGAACTACTCCGCTGTTCAGTAGTTCTTCCCCTGGTTACCCGTTGACCTCAGGAACGGTTTATACTCCACCTCCCAGACTGTTACCTAGAAATACATTCTCCAGGAATGCATTCAAGCTGAAAAAACCCTCCAAGTACTGTAGCTGGAAATGTGCTGCTTTATCTGCAATTGCTGCTGCAGTCCTGCTTGCCATCTTGCTAGCATATTTCATAGGTAAGGCTGTGTTTTCTCTGTCAAATCACATGGCTGTGTCAGAAAATGAAAGTTCAGCAGATGAAAGGATGGTCAATGTGTTTCACTAACGTGTCTTCTTAGTGAGCAAAGAATATTATTATTCCTTATTCTGATTAATGAGGAAAAATAAAATGTTCAAGTCACGTTCACTGTCATAAGAGCAGTGGAAGCAAGAAATTGATTCAGGATTCTTAATGTGCAGTGTTAACTTTAGGTGTCAGATATGCACATCTCATAGATGGTCCAAACAGAGTGATTTAATGACTTTTTGATGTAGTGCCATATGTTTAAAAAGTGTTTAGAAAAAAATGTGATAGGTGGTGAATTCACATAAGTAACAGAAGCTAGTGGCATTTGAATTCAGTTGCTATCACATGCTGCCTTTAGATAAAAAAGAAACAAAATCATTTTGATTACTAGATCTCAGTCTATATTGGTCTGTGTGCCTGAATCCTGGTGGTGTTAAAATTGAATCATTAGATGGTTCCATTTTGCATGCAGTTGTTTTCCATGTTCCACTCATCCTTAGCATTCTGTAAGGAAAAATATAGAAACTCTGAATGCTGTGTTCATTTCCCATGATTCATATTTTCATAGAGACCACACTGTGTCCTAATCCTTTCTGTGTTTTTTCGAGATGTTTTTAACATGCTGCTGAGATTTTGTCTTTCTTAATTCAATTAATTTCTGATTTCCTCCCCCTCTCCTGGTACCTCTCTCAATCTCTGTTGTTGTAGAGGTTTTTCCAAGTATCTGCACAAACTACCAGTGTATTTTGCACCTTTTTCAGTGCCTTTAACAATATGCTGATGACAGTGACGTGCTGCACAAACTCCTTAGCTTCTCTGACTAAACGGCAAAATTATGGTAGCTTGACAATATTTTCTGTTAATACTCTCTAGACCTATTCTTTGTGGGATTTATTTCATCTGTGAAACTATTCTCACATATTGCACTCAAAAGATCTATAAAGATGTGCTGAATTTTCTCTTTTTTTTTTTGATCTTATATAACCTGACTCTTCAGGATAGATACCTGAAAACCCCATTTTTCATACTAATGAGCTTCCATATGTGATTAATATATACAGTAGTAGGAAAGAGCTGGCTGAATATTCCTGCTGTCTGTTTAGTCCAGACCTACATCCCAGCATACTGAATACTACAGCTCTAACCATCTTTCTGTATTTCTCCTGTAGAAAGCCTCAGAAGAATAACAAGATTAGTTTGGTATATAAATGAAAAGATTGGAAAGCACATGATTCATTGAACTTGACAGTTATCATACAGCAGCTCCCTGTTAGAGTGATTATGCACATGGGAAATGATATACTGCAAGTTGAACATTTTAATCATGTGCATAACTTTGAAGTGATGGATTATGAAATGTGTTTTTCCTTGGTATTTAGGTTACTCTAATCTTAAGCAAAGCTTTGCAATGTGGTTATTGCTTTTTATGCTTTCATATATAAGACAAGAGAGAATGTAAGGCAATGTATTGACTCTTAATAATTGATGAATGATCTATCATTTCAAGTAACAACGTAACTGATCCATTTTGACAGAAGTTTTTGAGGTCGTCTTTCCTGTTGAAAGGATGATGAGCACAATAGAGCTGGTAGTGAACACAACAAAGCAGGGTTTAGGAGAGAGTGTTGGCTCAAGGTTTAAATAATGAGAAGTTACCTGACAAGCTTCATGCCATACACGGGAAAGAATAAGTATATGTCAAAACCAGAAAATAGCTGAAATTAATCCTGTGAATAAATCTGATAGATCCACTGTGATCATAATTTAGAGTGATGGAAGAGATAGAAAAGAAAAAAACAAAAAAGCAGTGGTGTAGCCTTGGATGCATGAGAACAACAGAAAGGTAAAAGCAAAGTGCTTAAGTTAGGCCATTTATTAAATTAATTCCTTCAGTCTCAGCAAAAAATCATACAATTCATTGCACATGACAAAGAGCAGGTGTAAACCATCAGCTATAAACTAATGCTTGCTGTCCTCCAACAGTATGACTTAAGGTGCTAAATCATCTCCTGATTTGAAAAAAGGAAAGGCTTTGAAGGTGCTGCTATTGTATTTCTGCCTTACATGTCCACAATGAAAATTTCTTGCTCTCTAACAGAGCAGAGGTTCCATCACTGGGTTTGCATTAGCTAAAAGTAAGAGTTAGGGAAAAAGTCATCAAAATTTGCAGCAAACGGTTCTGTTCCTTACGTCTGTCTGTGTATCTGGGCTGTGTGAATGTGATGTATCAATGCTGTTCAAGACTCTTGCAGGGCCAAATGCAAAAGGCAGTGATGGCAAATATGAGGTAAATTATATTGAAAGACTACTTTGAAGTTCTCATATTCCTCAGGATTTCTAAATGAGTCGTTCTATCATAAGAGAGATGGAAGAATTGACATGGATGGATCATTGAAAACATAATGTCTACAGGTTTAAACATGGAACTTTGAGACTGTAAAAGATTATGGCTGGTGTGAAAAAATTTCTAATGAGGATGATTTAAATAGAGGAGCAAAAAAAAAATCTCATAAGTGATAGAAAAGATAAAATATTTAAAAACTTATTAGGCATTCCTATTGCCTTTCTTCCAACACAACTAAAAATACAATGAATGAAATGAAAAGGCAGTATGTTTAAAGCTTTAAAAATAAATTCATAGTGCATAAATAACCTTTGGAACTTTTTGCCACGCTACATAATTGACGTTAAATAAAGATACTACTGAGATTTTAAGTTAAACATTTGTCAAAATAATGGCAATATGCCTTGTTAGAAGGTAACTTCGGGTTTTATTTTCTTTTTTAAGATACATATAGATTGATGGTTTGTATCATAATATGTCATCAAAGTCTAGCTATTTGGATAGACTCTTCCTTTATAGGCCAGTCACTACCACTGCTGTCTGAAATTTCCTAAATCTTCCTCTGCAAACTCCCCTGACTGATGTCTGGGAACAATTTCTGCAGGTCTGCATTGCACTGGTCCAGTGGGATAGGACAGCTGTTTGTGCAGAATATGCTTGGTTCTGTGTGCAGACATTTTGCCATCTTAGACATATTGGTCTATGTGTGAATTCTTTATAACAGGCACGGTTTCTGCAGAAACTTGAACACGGATCAAATTCACCAGCTTGAAAATAAATCAGGTGACTTTTGGGCTTCTTGTTAAAGGAATAGACAGTGGAAAAAAGTTCAGATGGTGTGTATGAAAGAGCAATTTAAGATGTTTCTATGGCTGATTGTTACAGTATTTTAATAACAGAGAATAGGAGAGAAGTCACTTCAGTTAACTTTTCCATTACACAAGGCTGTCTTGCACATTTAAAGCCAGGTTTGTCACTTCTCCCTGTTTCCTCAATAGCCAGATGTGAATGAAATGCAGAGTTTTAGTTGCTAGTATTGCACAACCTTTTGGTAAATTCCAGCATGCGGGATGGAAATAAAATTGTCCCACAGTCCTCTCTGAGACTTGTGCCATTCCACAAAGCCCAGGAACTATTCCTGTTATCTAGGGGTGACATATGAAGAATTCAGAACCAGCCATTCAAATTAGGACATCCTAAAGTTACTGGGCTGGTGGTAAAACCCAGTTACAAGAAAATAATTTATAAAGTGTCAAAAGGAAAGCATATACCACACATATTGTCTTTGTCAGAATGTTCACTTCAGAGGTTAAGGGAGTGATGAAAGCATTTGTCATGTTAAATTAGTTTTTAGCTCTTTTGATTCATGCCAAACTTGGAGGAGAAAAATATTAAAAAGAAGAAAGAAGGAGAGTAAAAAGAGTCACCTTGTATTTTTCACAAAGTAATTGCTGCCAAACACAAATACCACGTTTTTGTAAGCTCCTATGCTGCTCTGATTTCTGCCAATCTATCTTTGAGCATCAAAGAACATCTGACCATCAACATGTCAGTACATTAAAAATATGGTGATTTAAATATTTAGACTTTCCTGTGGGGAAAAAAACCCTGAACTGTTATTTCCTGTGGAAATTAAAAACTGCGATGGGTTTAAAGATGTTTCGCTTGAAAATAATATCTTGATACTCATGCTGAAACTTTCAGATATTGATGCTATTTTATCTATTATCATATGCAAGAAGATACAGGAAAAAATGAAGAAAAATAACAGAGACCTGAGAGCAGCATGCTTCCACTGCACCTTTAATGCCTGTGTTGCACATGAAAGTATTATTAGTCATTTATTCCTCAGTGTTATTTGACCTTAAATGCACATGAGGTTTAAGATAAATTTCAGGTTTCTGCATAAAATCTTGAAATAATATATTCACTTCAGTGCCACAGAAAGGACTGAATTGCCAAAGGGTCTGGCAGTTAATTGAGCAAATAAAAATGTCTTCTTTTTAAAATTTGAAATTAGAACCTGAAAAATAGCTATTCACAAAACATAAGATATAGGAAAATAAATGGTTAATTTATGTAGTTATTCCTCTTGTACCCACAGAAGTATTCATTTGTTTGTGTGACAGACAAAAAAATCTATAGGATTTCTGACTTGGAAGTAGAACTCTCATCTTTACTCTGCATCAAATATGTGTACATGGTACAGTTTGCATGAAATTTTATCCTTCAGGTGTTGATATCACTTTAATTTCTTCCCACAAATGCATCCATTTTTTGCTAATGTAAGTGCTTGGATGAAGTTTGTTGTTCATTCACGTTTGTAAGTTCTTCCACTCTTTAAGTCATCTTTTTGACTCTGATTCCACAGATGAGGGTCCATCAAAATGGGTTGCTGAAGTGCCTGTCTTATGCACCTATTGATTTTTGTTCTCTCTCTCCGAGTTTGACAAACAGGAACTTATATTTAGTTTGATTTCTTACATTGCATTTGTTTTTTACTTGCGGAGTCAGAAAACCACGGCCTTTGTCTTGTCCAGGCTTCACTGAAATCAAATATGCTAGACATTTTGGAAAGCAAGACTGAAAAAGGGAAAATCATGCAAAGCTGGAACCTCTGAGAGGCAGAGGGCATCTGGCTGCCAATCACTGTGATCAGATTCACTTGAAATCAATGTAAACCGAGGGAACGCTGCATCTTGCAAGATTAGCTGATGACAGAAGGTTCTGTTCTTAAATTTGCATTGAAAATAGGTGTCAGTTAGGGGCAATAATTAAATTTTAGAATATGCCTGTCATATTCTAAATGTCACACATTCAGTGATTCTTATTGACTGCTATCAGTCAATCTGAGTGAGAAAAGCGTGGTAGGAGCTCAATAAGCTTGTCTGATGCTACCTCTGAGAAGTTTTAAGCCTTTTAGGAAAAAGTATCTGGCTTCATTCCATAAGAAAACTATGTGCTAGTGCTGGGAATTTTGGTGCTTGTGTCCAGGAAATTTAGATGTGGCTTTCTAGCTAACAACTGTCCCTGTTCCATGGTCCAAAGGTGTGAGAAATTCCTTGACTGAACGAGACAGTTTTCCTGGAGACAAGATGCTCCAGCTGCACTGTATGCTTAATGCCACCAAGAACAGGAAGACCTTGAAGTGAAATTACTTGAGTATAGTTTTCCTGGGCTTTTCCCGAGTCAAAAGTAAAAGCTTGGTCTTCAGATTTGTTCCAAGAAAAGCCAATGTACTGTTGTTTTGCCTAGCAGAGATCTCAGGGACTACAGGAGTAGGAGCATTTCATGGTGGAGGGGCAGTCTTACAGCCTGAGCAGTTCTTTGTCTGTCGTACATTTTCATACCATAAACCTCAGCACGTGAAACTGGAGTGAGACTAATGTCCCCATAACTCTCAAAGTGCTGTCATGTGCTTAGCTTAGCTCTTGCAGTTAAAAACCTTTCTTGCTCAGCTACCAGGCTGAGCATGCTCTGAAGCCTTGGCAAGAGATGGGGACAGAGAGGATCATAGAATGTTTTCTTTCGTGTGTTACTGGAGTTGTGTTTCAGGGCACGTTTTGGGTTGTTAATGCAAATTGCACAGCACAGTCTCGGATGGGTCTGAGGAAACGTTTTTCACACATGCTGGTGATGCTCCCCAGGAGCTGTTAAAATGCCTTGCTTTGAACTTGAGTAAAGAAACACAACTGCCTGGCTGGGGCTCGCTGTCCTGGCTGGGGCTGCACTGCTCAAAACGTCTGCTTGGCCAAGGTTAGTGCCACAGAAATGAGCAGTGTGATCTGACATGACAGAAGTGGCTCACCCAGACATTACAGAGAGATGCTGTTTACAATCAGTAATTTATTAGTACAGTTATTATTATATAGTAAAACTTTGGGGGTTTTTATTCACAGCTGCAAGAATGGCTTCCTCAGAGGTGCTTTCTGTTTTCTCTTTCAGTTGTGAAGTACAGGTTGTGCTTCATGTGCCCTTGCCATCCTCCCATGCACAAACTAGAAAATATGCTGGATTTCATGATGGCTGTGTGACAGAGCCTATTCTCACTTTCATCAGTGCAAATACCTAATATTATGAATTTTTTAGTAGTCTAGGATTTAATCCCAGAATCACAGGTATGAAGTCTTGTCAGGGCAAAGAAAAAGCAGAGATAAGTAGATGCAAAATGAGACTTGCAGGAAGTCAGGGGGAAAAATGATGAAAAAGCGTTGAGATATTTTAGTGAGACATGCTTTATAACCCAGCCCGACAAACTGAGATGAGGCCATTTTTCAGGGGAAGGGTAAGCATAAAGGATATTGAAGATTAAATTTTGCTAATATAATGCCAAGTCAGAGATACCTATCAAATAAACCTGTGGTCATTCTCTCTGAAAAGTCATAGTTCAATATCAGTGTAAAATGTCTCATTTCTTCATGGGGAAACGTTGCTCTCTAAGTAGTTATTTAGATTGAGATCACCAGTTGATCATTTACAGATTCAGTTATATTGATTATTTGTTGCTGTGTTTCTTTGTTGACTCACTGTGTTGTTTTGCACTTAGTGTGCTTATGGATTTTGTTTATTTAAGTATAGCAGTACATATTTGCCTTTAGGAATAGAACTCTTGCTCTATGGGTTCATAGAGGGTTGAAAGATTTGACATGGATTTTGTCAGTGTGGCTTATGTCGCTCTTAAAGCAGCATTATGAATGCCATGGGGGAAAAAAAACACAGATAAAAAATATTTAAGTGTACTAAAGAGACAAGAAAACATTCAAGGAATATTCAAGGAACTTGAAGGAAGGCAAAATAAAAAAATTGGAATTAAATTCAATTTGTGAAAATAGTAAGACAGGGTGACAGGGTAACAGAGTAGGGAACTTACGGTGCAGAAGAAGTTGAACAGTGGGAAGAGAAATAATGTATCACTAAGTACTGACAGAAAACTTTACTTGCCATAAAATATAATGGGGTGAATTCATCTCAGTGATTTAAAAGCTGTTAAAGAAACAGTTTTCAGGTTCATTTCAGCTTTTGCTTATTCAGGGTTTAATTTTATGTAGTCTTGCTGCATCACACTATGACCTGCCTTCTCATGTCACTCCTCAGACCCCAGCCATCATATATATTCTGTATGTCCAGTAATAAAGTCATTGACTTGCCAAGGTCAGCGAGTTTGAACACCTAATACACCATATTCATGTGACATTGTGCCTTGTTAGTAATTCCGTACATGATAGCCTTGTAGCTATAAACAGGAAAAATTACATCTTCTGTGGCAACCTGTCTGACCCCTGGGACAAATTTTGCACTCCACATTTGGGGTTGCAGGGTTATAGGATGATTTGTGTTGGAAGGGACCTCTGGATGTCTCTTGTGCTCCAAATGGGTCATCCCTTGTGCCCACTCTGCTCTTGAAGACCTGCAAGGACAGAGATTGTACGTGGCTTTATCTTCTTCATGACCTGTAGGATCTGACAGGCTGCTTTGAAGCCCCCCAGCCATCTCTTCCCCCTCCTCCCACAACAGGTGCTCCAGCCCCTAACTGTCCTGGTGACATCCCCTGCACTTGCTCTGGTTGATTGATGTCCTTGTTGGAAGGCCCCAAACTGGAAGCAGTTGTCCTAGGAGTAGCCTAATGAGAGCAGATGGGGATAACCCTCTCCCCCAGTCCCCCGGCCATGCTCTGTTCCTACAGCCCTGCTGCTGGCTCGTGTTTGTCCAGGGGGACCCCAGGCCCTTTCACACAGAGCTGCTCCCTGGCCACACAGCCCCTTTGTTACCACTGCCATAATTTATCTCATTTCTAGTGATCTGAGGCATTTTTGCCTGAATAATGATGAGTGCTAAGCTCTGAGAAATGTAGTCCTTTTCCTGAGTGTGAATGAAAAGCCCATTTAATTCTGGGCTTTTTGACCATAATGGGTGGAGGCAAGCCCAAACTTCTTCTTCTCTTTTTTTTTTTTTTTTTTTTTTTAATTAGAGCAATGTGTGTAGGAAGGAGAGGCTCCTTTTTTGGACTGATGCATGTACACTTTATAGTCAGCAAACTCTCTCTTCATTTCTCATAATCATTTCTGACATCAGAAGCTTGAATTACAATGCCAAAATGAAGAATGTAGTTGGTTAGAAAAATCATGTTTTGACTTGTATGTTGAGCAGATTTGATAATGAGAGAATCACTATTGAACCCCACTGTGTGATTTTGAAACACTCTTAATGTCTTTATCTTGGCTATTACTAAATAATTACTAGAAAAGGCAAGCATTTGTATTAATGCAGTTCCTGAATGGAAAAGGAAATTCATTCTCTAATACTGATCTTACAGAACCTTACCTAAAACTGTAAATATGCTCTAGGTTTAGTTTGTTTTCTTCTCTGGGATGTCCAGATTTATCCCTCTGTGTCATATTTAATTTTTAAAAGGTATTATACATAATGCATAACAGTGCCGCAGTTAATTGAATTTTAAGCTTTATTTTAATTTGCTGGTTGGTTGATCAGCTGATTTCCTCCAACATTTTTCTTACTAAATACTTTCTGAGAAAAGCTAGAGAATAGAAGATGTTTTCACATCCTGATGCCAGTGTGGCAGAGCAGGTTCCCCACGTGCTGGATGTCAAGGTGTCTCCGTGTCTGTGGCACCTTACTCGCCTTGCAGGAATCAGCCTGGAGTAGACAAGACTCTTGGAAAGGTCAGACAGTCTATTCCATATATTCTGCTCATCTCTGCATGTTAACAGTTGTTCCATTTAAATCTGGGTGTAGTGCACTATTCTCACAGTTCTCTTCTGTATTTTCTGTATATTTGCATCTTCTTCTTTCAATTCACTTATTTCTCCTGCAAGAGTCTTCCTGCATTCTGTGAGGTGCAAGTGGCTGCAAATCTCTGATGTAGGGATCAGAGGGTGAGGAATGACCTGAGGGTGCAGGAGCTGGGCAGAAGGCCCCATCTGTGCTGACTGCAGCAGAAGGCTGGGGTTATCCACTGCTGGCGCTCAGGATCCCAACTTCACATAAACTGACTCCAGTGCAATTGTACCCCCAGCGAGTCCAAAGCCATCCTGCTATAATCAAGAGATTTCATTTTTCAATTAGGATCTTTTTGCTACAGCTTTGCCTCCTAAGTATGGAAACCATGAAACCCTTCTGTAATTCCAGGGGAGCTAGTTCAGTCCAAGGCAGGTGGTTTGTCAGCAGACTGGGGTTTTGCTCCTGGCAGTTGGAACTGGAGTTGTGAGGGTAATGTTTTCTTTTGCAGAAGGAAGGAGATATCCCTTCTGTCAGACTGTACTGTCACTAGAGGATTTCTGTGGTCAGTTATTAAAAGCTTTAAAATTGAGGTAAATAGTGCTCGATATACTGAGAAAATTAATGAATGCTAGAAAAATGTCAGGAGTACATAGCAAGGTAATACAAGAGTAGATATGAACTTGTGACATCTTTGGTGGTCCGTGGAAAATGCAAAAGAACCTTAAACTGAAAGAGAAATGAAACAATTTCACAGCAGGGACACTAACAATTACCAGAGAGGGGAAATACAACACCACAGCCCCATGTACCTCGCAGTGATGGGTTACTGTGCCTTTAGCATCCAAGCCTTTTCCAAGGAGAGACCTCTGTGTGTTGGTAAAAATGTGCTGCAGAGCTGGGACCTGAAAACAGAGAATCCTATTAAAACTGGCCATAAGGTAGCAGGGAGCAGCAAGAGAAAAGAGATGCAATTTAGGCTCATATGATCTGTTGAGCCAAAAATTTATTTCACCTGTTGTTTCTTCCTTCGTATATATCCCCCTTTTACATCCTGAGACTCCATTAATAGCTGAAATGCAAAGCTCCAACCACATGAGAAAAGAGAGACTGCAATGGAGTCTGCTCATTAAGAAAAGCTCAGGGATCTGATTAGTCCTACTCTTGTACGGGGAGTTTTAACTTTTTTTAAAAATCATTTTTATGTCATTTTAACTCTTAGCATGTTACTGTCTTCATGGCCAGAATCTGAACCTTAAAAACATCAGAGTTCTTACACAAGGGTTTAGGGATTTGAAGCTTGGTTCATGAAGAGTATTAGAGTCTTTTCCAACCAGAAGAATTTTTCTTCACCTCTGGAGGCTTCCCGAAAATCCTAAAACAAATAATAGAAAAATAGTGATTTAAAACCTAATTTCTAATACAAACCAGCTCTGGCTGTCTAGATGAAGAATAAGCTTCAATAAATGGGAGACAGACGCAGCCTCTTCAGTATGAAGAGTAGCGGGGATGCAGAAATAGAAATAGGTTTTTCATTACTTGAGGGATTATGCTTGGGCCAGAAATGCCAAATATTCTGTGGACCGCAGCTGCACTTTCAGTCTGCTGTTGTATTAGCTGGTAATAGTAAAACAATGATGTGGTGGTAGAGACAGCTATTTGTTCTCAGAAATACAGAAAAGTTGTTTTCCCTTTCTTTGCTTGGATTGCCACCTTGTCCTCCACGGCTTGTCTTAAACTTCTGTCCTATTGCAGTAAATGGGCTACAAATTAAGATATACATTCTCCTTGAGCACCACCTGAGGATGCTCCTCCAGCTGCTGATGTGGTCCCTTAACCAATTTTTCTTCTGTCCTTGTGACACTCCTTAGTCAATTCAGGGGCTCGTTATTTCCTTGCACAACTGGGTCAGGGCCATTGCCTGAGCATCTGTGGGCAAGTGCCACCCATTAGACCTGTGGCAAGGAAGGGGCTTGCTGTCCCTGGGAGCAGGGGATTCAGAGACATTCAGGAAAACAGCAGGGTGCATCCTACTCCTCGAGTGCTTTTCTGTCACTCAATCAGCACTGCCCACTCTCATATTAACACAGAGACTGGAAATAGTTTTGTTTTCAGGATGTAGCTGGGTGGAGGGTTTCACTCAATCTCATCTGAGAACATTTGTAGAGGGGAATTACTTAAGTTAAAAAGCTGTAGGTTTCATCCCTTTAGATTTCAGATCTCTGACAGAATGAGTTTTATCTTTTGCTTTAGGCCAAATAAAGGTTTTACAACATTTAACACCATTCTCTTCATCTTTAGATTTTTTTTCCCTGTCAAATTCTATGCATTTCCTTTCTATAAAAATCACCATGAAAGTGGTCTGCTTAACTCCATTTCCCCATGCTATGAAAGATTGTTTTAATATGTTGTTTGACTTTTTACAGTGAGCATTCATAAATCATTCATCTTTTCTCCCATATTTACCATTAGAAAGCTGTAAATAGCTAGAACAGAAAAAGGCTTATAAACACAGTGCAATTTGCTTAACGTTGCTTTGGCACTCCTGGAGTACCAAATATACAGCAGGTACCCTAGCAGTGAGAGTTTTCTCTGCTTTGGCTGTGTGTGCATTTCAATGTACAGTTTTTAAGTGTTGCCCATTATTTGAGAAGCCAATATTTAGGACGGAATTCACTGTTTCAATGAATTTGGAATTCCTGGATACCATTTTCAAAGCTGTCAGCATCCCAACCTGCATTTCAACTCAAGTCTGAAGGAGGAGACCTTTCAGTAGCTACTTTTATCAGAGTGGTGGAGTTTTGAGGTGAGTAGTTCCCAGTGCAGTGCAGCTGAGGGGTTCAGGTCACCAGGCAGTGCAGCCTGCTAGAACAGTCCATGCCGTCCTGAGGCTCATTCTGGAACTCTTTTTCCAGGGCCTCAAGGTCACAGGAAAAGCATGAACTACAGGTTGTGGATGGTGCTGCAAATCCTGCCCTGCCAGCTCTGGCAGCTCTGCTGCTGGGACCTTGGATTTCCAGATTGCACAGTGGGTGCCTTTGCCTGGGACCTGAGGCCAGTGTGGGTCACTGACAATGAACCATTTCCTAGGGATGGGGCAGCACAGGGCCATGCATTGCCTTCATAAAATCCATCTTATTTTTTACCTTTCGAGTATGGATCCTTATTCTGAGCACAGATCTTTGCTTTTGCAAATAGAAAGGTCCAAACTAAAGCCCAGGCCCCAAAGTTTAGGAATTCCAGTTCTCTTAACATATTTCCATTCTTCAGCTGTAAGCAATCCTTTACATACTTTCAGCAGATTTTGTTTTAAATGCTCTCCATTAAGAGTTTCTGCTGAGTGCCACAACTTGCATACTCTGACAATCCCAGAGCAGTTTGCAAAAGAGGTAATGGCTGCATGTACTGCACACCTTGCTTTTTGTTGGGTATAGTGGTGAGTCTGGAATTGTCAATATTTTTTATAGCTGTACAAAGCAGTTTCCTTAGTTCAGTGTTCAGGGGTTTGACACATGGGTAAATTACTGAACGCAGCAAGTCACCAGTGTCTGTGTGGATGCTTTTAGCCAAAATTTGCAATTTTTAAAAAATTCCGTTGTACTGTATGGCCCCAAATCTTTCTGTTTTCAGAGACAAAAGATTTTTGTAATTTCTCCCAAGGCAAAACAGGCCTTAAACACCAAAGATTAAGATTTGTGGGTTTGGAGGTGGCAGAAATTCAGGCTTTCACTTTGCTTAGTAACGTTGTTCACAAAAATCTTCTGATGAAAGAGTTACTGATCAGAGGGCAGGAGAATGGCTTTGAAAGCAAGTTGGTTCTTTTCAACACTCAGTGCTCAGCTGGTCCAATTCCAGTACTCAGGCACATGGTACTGATAGGTAAAGGTGAAGGTTTACAGTTGTGTGGAAGGTAATGGTGAATCTTGGTTTCCTTGGGCTGGAAATTTAAAACTATTCATGTCCTTTCTTAGCTGAAGGAAAACACCAATCCTAGATGCTTTCTCCTCACTCACAGGGTCTGTGGGCTTCTTCCCAGCCCCCTCTGCTGGGGTATCCTTTGTTAGGTATGATTTATGTCAACGAGCACTGTGCAATGTGTGCTCAGTCTTTAGTAAGTCCTGAGATTTATCAGTGCCAGCTCTGGGCTGGGAGAGGCCTCTGAAACCCGTGCGTGTCACCTCCATGAAAATATCCCCTTGGTCAGCTCGAGAACTGGGAACCCTGCAATCATCAATCCCTGCTTTTCCCTAGCATAAATGCCCCATATGCCATTTACGAATAGAGACATTATTGCTTAGCATGAAATGCCATTTCAGTTTGAACTCTCTGACTAGTCTGCTAAGAGAAAGATAATGTTATTCTATGGTAGTTTTACCTTTCAAAGCTTTTTCTAAATATAAGCAGTTTTCCCCTAAAGCCTTTTTGTGGAAGTCAAAGGTCCAGATTGAAATGGCAAGAGCATAATAGAGTTTGGGCTGCAGATTATGAAAAGGCCAAATTTGTAGTAGACAGAATTATATTTTACATGTCTCTAGCTTGCTTATTGTTTGTTTATATGTATTGATATGTACAAATTGAACTGATTTCTCTATAGATTTTACTGATTTCTTTCACCTACTTTTTGTTGTGCTACTCGATGCTCTTAAGTCATATCTAGATGATACTTTGTGATGCACTAAAAATAAACAATATTACTACAAGCTGACAGAAACTATGGAAATATTTCCCTTACTTTTTAGCTTGCTTATTTCATGTATTTTTTCAGAGTTTTACCCTAGACCCATTCTTGAAATAGTCCATGTGTATTGTTCTGAAGTTTGTTAGAAATGCACATGTCAATGAAGTCAGGAATGGGAACATTTATCATAGTTTGTCTAAACTTTTCTGCAGCAGGGGAGAAGTTTACAAAAACAGCTGAGAAAGTGACTGAAGGCAGTTTTATTTTCTTGGGTAAAATTTACAGTATCTTGAAGCATTCAGTATTTTGGAGGGATCCAGTACATATTGCCACCAATACTTGTAATGAATAATAAAATTGTACTCTTTTAAGAGGAGAAATGTTCCTCAGACCCTTTGTTACTGCAGGTTGTATAAGTTTTAGTGTAACATGAGGGTCACTGAACACTAAATCCAGACACTCCCAACAGATCAGCTGTGTCTGCACAAAGCCACCCTTCCCTGTGCAGGCTGTTGTGAAGGAGGGCACCAGGGAAGGTCTTTAGGCACTCAGCCCAAAGCCATTTAGGACAAAGCAGTTTGTGCCTCTAAATCTCACCTTGACAGAATGAGTTTAAAAACAGCCCGTGGCTGGGCAAAACTCGAGCTGGACGTACTCTTGGACACCTCTGAAGCTTCGAAGTCGAGTTTGCTCTGTCTTCCCTGGCTGAAGGTCAGATGCAGCCTCCCGTGAGCCAGGTCAGGCAGGAGGCAGCGCAGATTTTTCACTTCCTCGTCCCTTAATGCAAGATCATCTGGATGTGACCATCCGTTCCTGCCTGCCCTTGGCACGGGCGCAGGCGCCACTTGACGGTGTCTCTCTGGCACCATCAATCTGTTGTATGGGCTGGGATGCCATGCTAGGAAAACAAATAGCACTGCTGTCCTAGCCAAGGACTAACAGATGGGGCGAATTCTGCTGTCCTCTCACTAAATCTAGCTAGAAAATTGATAACCAGCTTTTCCAACTGAAACTGAAATAAGCGAGTCCCAGATCTACAAAAGGAATTCCATGTACCACTTCATAGCACTTGCCTTAAGGTTGATAGATTTCTTTTATTTTTTTTTTCCCTTCCTCTGCCCCCCAGATTGTATTTCCTTATGGGTGTTTTAATTCTTAACAGTCTGGACATCTTCTTTATGACCCAGATATTGCTGTTTCTTTTAAGAAAATGCAGTTTTATTTATGCCCTTTGATTTTATTGAACAAAAGTCTACATTCCATGGTTCTCTCATAATTAAACAAAAGTTTGTGTAGAAGCCAGTATTGTAAATTTCATTTTCCTTAAGAAAAAAAACAGCATCTGATTTAAGAGCAGTAAAAATTTTTGTAAGTTTTATTTATTTGTAAAACGATAGCTGCTGTGATTGAAATTAAACATGGTATCATGCTGCTTCTGATTAATTCTAGAACAGAGGAGCCAAAAAATAACTTGATTTTTCTGTAAATAGGCTAAATTAGCATCTGGTAAATAATGATAGTTGGAGGAATTGAAAGACAAAAGTTTTATTTTCTGCTCAATGAAATTACTTAGTCATTTTAAAAAAAAATAACACTTGAAGTTAAGGCTATGATTCACTGTTTTGCAGAATTGAGATGAATAATAGTTAATGCTAATTTAGCTTAGAAGCGTTTTACTGTGGGGAAAGTAAATGTTATTATTCCTTCATTCCAGATGGCTAAATTGAGTTTCAGTAATGTATATATTTTACATTACTGTGAAAAATGGATCTTAGGTCTGCTGGTTTCGAGTGTCTTTTGAGTAGTGTTGGGCTCTATATTCTGGTATTTAAAAGTAACTTAATAACTAAATGTAAGGAAGAGTACTGGGTTTCAGAAAGAAATCACAGCACAAGGTGGTAAAGTGTGGTAGACAATTTGAGCCTATTGAGACAGCAAAGCACGACAGGCAATTCATGCCTGTTCCCAGGTAACTCAGGAGGAGAGATCTGTGTGTGAGTGTTTGTGTGTGTGGGTAATGAGGAGACTTCTTCACCAAGCCTGGGATGATAACATGAGCTGCACTTAACTCACTTCCCAAGGAATCCTACACTTTCACATCGCATTTGGAGCAACATTTTCACATTGTTTTCCCTTGGTAGGCAAAATCATTTGTTCTGGCTAACATCTCACCACCTTTACTTGAGAACAGTTAACATTTTGTAGTTATTTTATTGAAGAACATCAGTATATACTTTTTGAGTTCTGATATTCTGTTAAAACTTAATGAGGACTAGCAGACGTTTGGGGATCTGTGTGTCAAAGTGCTTCTCCCACAGTCCTGCTCTGCCTAACCCCTTGTTCCCAGCTCATTTGATTTTCCCAGGTAACTGTGCAAGGAGAGGGCTGTAGCCTTGGGTGTTACCAAATCAATTAAAATCTTCCTCTGCTCTCTCAGGATGCAGGACTTGCTCTCCAAGCTCAATCTCCTCTGTCCAGTTTTATTTCAGGACCCCAAGTTACTGTCCCTGTGGGACAAGGTGTTGCTCTTCAAGCTGTTTTCTGGGAAATTCTGCCTCTTGGGGAGGTGCAGCTATTGCTGCATCATTTTCCTTCTGTAAGCTGAGTGGAGGGGAAGTAGAAATCAGCACTGCCCAGCTCCGAGCTGGTTCTGTTGCAGGGAACAAAGCCTGTGACTTTCAGGGAATTGTTGTTGCTGCCAGAATATCAGGTGTGACACCTTTGGCCCACACTCAGTGTTAAGTCACTTTTTACTATTGGTTTAGTTGAGGTATATCTTTTATAGGTATAAAGGAGCGATTTCTTCAGAGTAGAAGTGAAGCTGGACCACTTGAGGAACCTTTCAGTGCTATTCCTACTCTAAGAATAAATGGCAAATACCGGGTTCTGGGGCCATCGATCCAGTGTCTTTTATTAGCAGAATGGTCAACTTAAAAAAAAAGAGTCAAAAGTGCAATCTAATGTAGCAGAAGCTGTAAAAATAATAAAATATTTTACAATAATGCTGTGATCTGAAAGAAAGATGATAAGCTTTATTCTGTTTTCCGTACAACTTGATGAAAAGAACTTCATAAAACAAGGACAGAGAATGTTGTGGTTTTTCTGGTTTTCTTTTGGAAGCAACAGATCCCAACCCCCTAGTAAAGCTTTCAAAATTACTCTGCCTGAACAGTAATCTGCTTTTTCCCACCTTTGCTTTACTCATGTATCTTCTAATGCTGATACTCTGCACTCCTCCTTTCAGTGCTGTCAGCTGTAGGAGTAGTTGTGTTTTGTTTGTGTTACTGTTAGTGGTGATAACTTGTTTTCTCATTTAAGAATCTGCAGGAATCTTCATTCCGATTTCAAGGAAAGCAATTTGTATGTTACTACTGGAAAAAAAAATAATATTAGGCCTTGAAAAAGAAAGATAAAATATAATGAGATGTGAGTGTTAGCAGTACCTGCTTGAGTGTGATGTCGACAACTGTCAACATTCCCAAATTGCTTTTTAAAATGTTAATAGTTGTTTTGTGGAGAAGACAGTGAATATTTTGATCTTGACAATACGATTGTGATTTCCTCCAAATAACCCGATACAGATTAAACTGCAGAGACGTTGCAAAGGAGCTTTAAATCACTTGTGTTTCCATGATACAGATTAATAAAACTAGATTTATTTTTCTTGATCGCTAGTGTTTGTAGAATTTTATTCACTTTTTGGATAGCTTTTTATTATTTGATTTCTCTGTGGAATTAGTGTAAAAATTACGTGTTTTCTTGTTGATGTATATGAATGGAAACACAGCTGGGTATGTCTTATTTTAGTGCTTTGAAGATTGCTCTTTAAGTGCTCGTGTTCTGGTGCCACAGCAAAGTTATGCAGTGTATTGTGCTACTGAAAAATTCAATAGCTTCAATCTACAGCGTTTGTATGCCACTGCCTGAGCCTTTCTGCCTGTAGGTCGCATGTGCAAAGATAGTCAGAGTCCTCCTCCTTCCTCTCTTTCCTCATCCTCTCCCCAGGATCCATATATTTTGTCAGTTGTCACCACAGCAGGTGTCTTATGGCAGATAGAGGCCCAAAAAATGTGAATGAAGTAGCACATAATTTAATGATTGATTTACAAAGCAGGCACTGAAAGGAAAAATGCTTCTCCCTCTGATACCAGCGGGCAACCACTAAATCATCAGCCTACACAAAAGTGTAGTACAGCCATCCACGAGGAAAATTTAAGGCAAACTAAGGTAAGCAGCACACCACGGGTTGTGGCTGGGAGCTGGCAAAGGAGGGTGAGCGAGCAGAGCCTGTTCCTGTGCCGGGAGCAATCCCAGGTTCTGGGCGCAGGACCACACGCTGCCCTCCCTGCCCTCCTCAGCATACTGGGCTTGCATCTGCGCCACAGCCACTGTCCTTCACAGTGCTTGTGTCAAGAAAACTTCTTAGAAATGGCAAATTCATACTAGCCTTCTAGAAAAAAATAGGGTGTTCATGCTTTACTGTATAACTTTCTGCCACCTCAGTCTCCAGGGCGCCAGTGCACCTGGGCAGTGCTGCTGGGGCCGCTGAGAATGGTTCAGATTTTTGGCTGCAGCATTTTTCAGTGTTTCTGATGAACCCAACATGAGGATATTTAACAGGAGACATTGCTAAAACTGTGTTTTACACATCTGCTACATTCATATTTACATTTGCACTCCTTCCCAAGTTAATTATGCAGGGTTTGGTTACATTTCTGGAGTGGCAGGGCCCATGTGTCTCCCGTTTTTCTTGGGGAATAGGGAGCCTTTGACAGGGCTTGAGACAGTGCAGAGAAACCTTCATTGTGCCAGTGCCTTGCCAGGTAGGGGCTGAGCAGCAAGGGAGCAATCTTGAGTTACAACTGCAGGGGCCAATGCCAGATTCCTTACTTCAGTCTCAGATCAGCTGGACACAGCCCTGGTGACTCTGTGCTCTCCCTTGTGTCACACAGCTGGCAGTAGCTGTCCCTGCCTGGGCACACCTAAGCTGCTGCTTGGCTCTTACGTGGGAAAACTGCAGGCTGCTTTAGTGTAAACCAGTTCTCCATACAATATCACGAATTGATGGCCATCTATCTAACATATGGCTAGGGCTGGTGCAGACCAGCTCCTGTGCAGTCCCTTTGTATTTTTCTATGAGGATTTAAGTTTCCTTTCCCTGCCTTGCAGTGCAGCTGTTGAACTCCATTTAGACAGCACCGTTCTTGGCTCACACAATTGCAGGATCATTGAGGTTGGAAAAGATCTCTCAAATCATTGAGTCCAACCTCTAACCCAGCACTGCCATGTCCCCACTAAAAAGTGCCACATCCCCACTTCTTTAGTGCACAAGGTGGGATGGTTTCATATTCAGGCATGGTGCGTGTGCAGGACTCTGTTGGGCAGGGCTGGTCGCAGAGCATGAAGCTGGTGCTGCTAAGGGAGGAGGCAGAGCCACAGGGCATGTCCTTTCCTGCAGCTCACTTGGGGCACTGTTAGTGAAAGCACTGGAAACCATGAAATGTGTGACAGGTGGCCATGGAACACTTAAGCTATTGAGGGATACTTTTATTTTGGTATCTCCTGTAATGAAACCTTAATATCCTTGCCATTGAATTTACATGACAGATCTAGCAAATAGCCTAGAAAATGCTACCATTAATAAAGGAATTCCGTAAGGTGCAGATGGAGGAAAATGTGCGTTATGGCACCATTCAGCAAAATTTATTCTTGCAATTATGGCCCTCAATGCTGGCACACCTATTCTTAAAAGTCAAGTCTGCATTTGTAGACTTCAGAGGCTTGTTTCCAGCATTCTCATATTGTAAGGGTTGCTAAGTTGCTAAGATACAGGCAGAAAGGTAAGTTTATTTAATACATTTTGTTGAATAAATTTTATAAGATATTACTGTGATCTGTGGTTCACTAGGTGATATCTGAGGCTTTGCTCAAGTGGAATTGTCATGAAAAATAGTATGGACTTGATTCATGATTGCATTATTCCTCTTCTGCACTGATATGGCTACATTGAAAATAATTGACTTAAACCAATGGGGCATGAAAAAGATGCAGGGATGAATTTGGCTCTGTTTCTTGAAATGAAATATGTGCCGTTTTCTGTTCGGCATTTGCTGTACCTTAAGAAAAATCATAAGGCAAATTTCATCAAATCACACTATTAAAGGAAACATTTTCTTGTTCTGTGCAGTAGAACAGATCTGAAACATTTATGTGTTCAGAATTTTCTCAAAAGCACACCTTCTATCCTTGCCCTGTATTTAAAAATTGATAACCAAGGGGGAAAGCTGTTGAGTTATAAAAACAGGGGGTTTTTTTATTGTAATTGCGTCATCTTCTGCTAAAACATAATTGAACTCAAGGTTTGCATTTACAAATGACCTTGACTAAAGTTTTGCAGTTCAAAGAATTCATGTAATGACTTGGACTGTCTAGAATTTCAGAATCTCTTTATGAGGCAAAACCTATGTATCTCCTAGTGAGGACCCTGTGTTTGAGAAAGTGACTCTTTCTCCCTCTCACAGGGTGATTTTAGACTCATTTACACAGAAAATCAGTATGAGAAAGCAGTTCAGAGAGGCTGAATGATCTTAGGACTCTTGTTCTCACCTGTGGCTCGAAGAACCCGCTTGTAAACTCTCGGGGGGTACCTGGCTCCCCAATCTTTTGGAACCAGTAACCCTTTACTGGCCACAGCTTTGGGAATAATCTTCACTCTATTGCTTTCAGTATGTGGAGACTGGTTTATGTCTCAAGGATGACATTGCTGGGTTTGTCCATGCTCCATCTTCCAAGCACTGAAATAGTCCCTACAAGGGTGGAGATGGCTGGAGCACGTGTGCTCAGGCACAGAATTCCCTGGCTCACACCACTGTGCTGCTTTGGTTCTGGAAAGAATAAATGATGTATTTCTGCCTGTCAGTCCCCTTTGCTCCCTCCTCTCTTCTTTCTCCCTGAAGGGAGGCTGCAGGCTTAGGTTTTCTCCTTGATTCAGGTTTTTAAATTTTTTTGGATATTTCTGAATGCAAGAGGAGGGAAAAGAATGAGAGAATGATTACTTACCTTTAAGGGCCTGAAGATGAAAATCCTCAGTCTTACTTTCTCACCTTTAAGCCACTATTCATTTGCTTCTTGAGTCAATATTTTCCCAGAAGCATTAGTGACAAAAGCAGCTGCCTGTGTGGATGTCCCCTTATGTTCCTTGGGTCTCGTCCCAGTGGTGCTTACCCAGATGTGCATCACGTGCTGACTCAGGAGAGGGACTGTTCACTGCACATTGGAAGTACAATCACAAGTTGATTGGAATATATGTTGTTCTTTCCAGCCAGTTCTTTATAGTTTATTCTTTAGGGATCTTTTAAAAGGCACAAATCATTGCCTTATGATTGCTATTCAGAGTAAGCTGCCTGACTGTATCTGACAGTGCCCTTCCCCAGATTCCCCTTTTCTGTCTCTTGCTCCCTCACCAAGCTGTATGTTCCTGTGAGTGTACTCAGGTAGGACAACAGAATGAGAAGATGATAAAAATAATTTATCTCTTTAAGAATACTGATCCCCAAGTAGGGTAGTTCCTCGTACAAATAACATGGGTGTTGTTAAAACCCACAGGCAGAAGTAGGCACTGGTTATCTGCTTTATCATTGCTCCAGGCAGGGTTGTCTCTACAGACATAGGACAAGGAAATGACAGAAGGACCACAACCACCTTGACAGAGTTCTTGCTTCTGGAGGGCTTTGACTGACGGGCTCTGCTTCCTCTGCCTGAGGCTCTGGCTCCTGGTTTCATACCCAGCCAGGTATGTCCCAGTAGTTTTTCAGCTTGCACCTGTCTGTCAGGCATATTTAGATGGACCATGGCTGTGGAAAACTGCTGGAGGGGGAATTTTCTCTTTTGCCTCTGCTTGCTGGAAGAAGAATTGGATGGCATTAAGAGGCTTCAACTGCTAGATGTTTGTTTCTGTGTTTCTTAATACACCCTCTTATTAAGAGTTCATGTTCATCTAAGTCTGCTTTTTATCTCCACTCATATAGATGCTTGAAAATAAATGAAACTCAGTGATCAAATAAATGCTTCATTTGAACCTGAAAAAATACACATGATTTTAAAAATAATTTAAAATGGAGCTTCCCATTCTTCCCAGTGCTATTGTGAGAATTGGGCTGAAAGCCATACAGTTCCTTCCTTGCCAAAATGGGGCATAACCAAGTTTGTTTAGCAAGCTTTTCATGAGAGTCACGCCTTACACTGAAAGCTCCTATCCTGTCACCTGTTTTTAAATGCTTCAAATGTAGGAAGCCTGCTGCAGGTGGTATCAGTAGTTTTACTGATCTGAGGCCTTGGGCAAATTCATTTGAATTGCTTTGAAACTGCATATTCAAAATTCAATAAAATAAGAGGGTCTGATGGTGCAGCTGCAGCATATCCCCTCCAGCTGGGATAGCTGAGATGTTTCAAGGCCCTGGACTAGCAAAGCCTGGGTGTGATGTACAGATTATACAGATAGCTGCCAGGGAAGAGGTTTTGGCAGGCTGGGTACATCAGTACCCCCTGCCAGCAGACTTGGGAGTGAGTAACAGTGGCTTTCGTGCTATGTGGCATCTTTTGCTGGCTTTCCTAGACAGAAATTTGTTGGTGCAATAGTGGCAGCAGGCCAGGGGGAGGGGATTGCCTCAAGGGTAAAGGGATGGAATGTAGGAAAAACAATAAACCCAAAAAGCTCCAGTGGTTTTGAAAGCGACTGGCTATCCTGAATGCCTTGGTCTGGTTCCAAAGTGAACTGTTCTGTGGGCGGGTTTCGTTAAATTGCATTCAGAAATCATATTTGCCCTTGGGCAGATACCCTTGCTTTTATGCACAGTAGGCAAGTCACGTGCACCAAAATGGAATTCACATGGTGCTTTAGTCAAAAAGCTAATGTCACTCATCATACCTTTTATGCATATCCAGTCCCTTGGTTCTTTATGCCCATTTAAATATGCAGAAGTGCTTTTTATTATTACATTGCCTGTAAAGTATGGAGATATAGATATATAGGCCATGTAATTTATTGCAGTGTAGACTCTTCTCTGCATATGTATTCATCACAGAAATTAAAATCATAGGCATAAAACATTTTGCTTGGTGGGTTCTGATTTTCTCAGATGTCTGCTGTTAGACAGTGGAAGTAATTCCTTTATGTGCCGTTCATCCACGCTTTCCAAATGACTCCTTCAGTAGCAGTACATGGCTTATCTTTGTAGCATTGTAGTGCTGGTATCCTTGTGAGCATCACAGTGCTGGCACAACCAGCACAGTGCCTAAAGGTGAGATAATCAGAGAATACACGCAGGGACGTTATTTGAGCACCATATCGTTGGACTGCACAGTATGTCCCTTGTTACTGAAAAGGCTACCATGAAATTTAATTTAGGATTTTACAGACACATTTTGAATTGGAAATCTCTGTAATAACTTTCCCTTTGCTCAGCCTTTTAACTGTGAAATTCAGTTGGGGAGTTATGAAGCAGCAGGTAGTGTCTCAGCACTCTAGAGGGATTTCGCTAGGATTCAGCTAAAGTGCTTGCAAGTGTCATTTCCATATTTAACTAATTTCAGTTTTTAATTAGCTCCATGTGAAAAATGAGAGTTCACGCTGAGCTAAGCTGTCAGCATAGAGGCTTGTTTCCTTTCTAGCCTCTCAGGACAATTACGGCAGCATCCCCTGGTTTTTTCGATGAGAGTGCTTAGCCACTGCACGCTCCGTCCCTCCATTGTTCCCTGCCAGGAGCCGGGGAGTGTGTTGTGTCTAGCTTGCTAAAATGGAGAAGACAAGTTCTGACAATATTTCAAATGCGAAATTGGTTCAGTAAAGGTTCAAAGAACTTCAGAGGTCTGGCTCTGAAACATCCAGCAGCACGGGGCGCGGTGCCGGCTCAGAGCTCCCTGGCACTGAGCAGTCGGTGACTGCTCTGAGCAGTGTCTGATCCTTCCAGCTCCATTCCTGCTGCACTGGGCAGTGCTGCCTTCCAGCCAGCACCGAGGGAAGGCAGCTTTTCCATGGGCTTTCTGCAGCCGGACTGTGAACAATGCACTGCTCCAGAGGCCGCGCGTCCCAAAGGCCTGGGGGCCTCCAGGAGAAAAGAGCTGCCTTTGTGTAAAATTCCACCCTATAGCATAGGCATGGAAACTTGGTAATCCTGCATCTCAGCTGAAAACTTACCTCTAGGACTTGAATGCAAATGTTAAAATAGTTTCTGGGAACAGAGTGAAAGGTGCAGTTCATGTAAACTCTGCAAAGCCATGGGATGTGAACAGATATCTGAAATAATTTTATGAAGTGATAGCAATCCTGAGTTACAAATGTATGCCAGTCATATAATGACATTGTTATTGTTCAAAGAATGCAGTTATAAAATTTTAAAAATTACATTTAAATGGAAAAATTGGTGTAGATGTTACCTCAGGGTTGTTTTTGAGCTGTTTGTGGTTTTTTAAACCCGTCCTATAAGGTGAGATTTTTTAAGATTTATGAATAGGTTTGGTAGTATCTTCATTTTCATTTTGGTTTATATCCTAGCAAAATAGAGGTTGTGTATATTTTATTCCTCACTAATTAGTACAGACAGCCACTTCCAGTAGGCAGAAGCAGATTTTCTCTATTAGACCATAAAATCAAATGCATCTTTTTCAAATCAAAGATGGATGAGGAAAAAAAAAATCTCATCTGTGGCACTTTTTGGGTTCTTAATGTTCATGGTGTTGTGAAAGGAGAATGTAAATACATTGCAGAAACTTGTCAGACACAGTGACACTGAGGAGTTCCAGGTCATTTTTCTTTTAAGATATTGAGAGCTGCTTTGATACCTGCTTTCAAGCTGAAGCAAATTCTTGAAAGGGGAAAAAAAAAGGAAAATAAATTTCATAATGAAGAGTGAAGGTGAAATGCTAGATAGATTTGCAATATAGTTTAGGTTTTGGGGTTTCTTTAAAATATAGTACTTACTGTTTCATCCATCAAAGAAAAAAGATATATAATCCTGGTTTGATTGGCAGCCAACTGGGTGTAACAAGAAGTAGAACTTGAGTGTTAGCAATGAAGTACCAGTGTGTAGTTCTAGCTACCATATATATAATTTTTTTTTTGCCCCTTGTAGAGTGAGTTATCTTCTCTTTGAAGGATAATTCCTGGTTATTTTATTGATATTACTAAGTAAAGTTATTACATATATTAAAATTTATTGTATTAATCATTTAACATAACTCAGTTATGCCTTACAAAGTACATGTAATTGAGGGCAAACGTTTCTGAGGTTTCTAGCTAATATTTTATTCTATGATTCATTAATTAGTTGTATACAGTGATGTGTATGCTGATGCATTACAGCTGGTGTCCATTTTACCCTGCAGTTTAAACCATTGGCTTTAGAGGGTAGAGTTTTTGATGGGTTGCATTGCTGTTGCCTGTAGAAAACACGGTTTTTTCAGGCATTGTTATGATACTCGCAGTCTCAAATACTTAAACTAAATAGAGGAGTTCTGAAGTGAAGCTCTCTCCACTGAAGTCAGTGACAATTTTGACCTTGATTACAATGGGCCTTGATTTTAACCAGCTCTAAATGGGCTGATGATGAGCATTCTGCATTGCTGACCTCAGACAGTGCACGTGGCTCCTGCAGCATTTCGTATGCAAGACAGAAAGCTTCAGTAAAGTCATCAGGTATCAGATGCTCTGTACATTAAACTGGCATCATTTTTCTGTTGTGGACAGCAGCTCCATCTGTAGCAGTGGTTTCTGCAATCTCTGCAGTGATTAGTTTTGTTACATCAAGAAGATCAAACTGAGCTCGTCTTAAAACCCCATCTTTTACAAGGCAATTTGAGACATAAGAGATAAAGAAAATTAATACAAGTATTAATATATTAGTGTATAGTATGATGTTCCTTAGATTAATCAGAGTGTAGGTGTCCAAATTAAACAAAAATGTTTTCCATTATTCATGGTGCACAGTGCTTGAAGTGGACTTAGGCAGACTGGTGTGCTGTCATGGTGTCTCGTGGGATTTCAGATGCACGGGCAAGCTCTTGTTCCTAAATTGGCTGCTGAAATTGTGTAACAGATGTTTTGGTGATGCAGCTCATAATCATATATGAACACACACACAGAGGAATTCCTCGTGAAATGTCTATTGCTGCAGTCTGAAAACTTGCAATTCTGGCTCTTAGTGATCCGAAATGAAAATCCTGGCACCATGAAACCCTTCATTGATTTCTCGTGTACTTCCATATTGGTGTGATCACACAGAAATCCTGTCCTCACTTGCAGCCTGTCCTCCCTTACCAGCTCTACAATTCTAGATGGCAATGCACAGATGCAGGAGGGCCAGCTTTTAGTCTCGGAAAGCTATAAACTTTTACTATAAAACTTGTTTTTCCTGGGAAGGTGATATGAGCAAACTTCAGAATAAGACAGGTAAGAGATGGAAAATAGTTACAGTAAACCCATTATGGGAAATGATTAACAGGAATAATGTAAGGACAATGGAAAAAAAAAATTCTCAGAAATGTAACTGAAGTCCGATTTAGTAATTGCTTATTTCTTTCAAACTTACCACTAAGAAGTCAACCTACACAAAGGAATATGAGTTACAAGGCTGTAACTGATTGACTATATACAATATTTATCAAATCTGTACATTTTATTTTCATAGGTTTCTATTCTGGCTCAGTAGGACATCTAAATCACAATACATTAATAATGTCAGCCTTTCAAGGTTTATAGAAAGTCTCAATCTGCACAGATGCTAAATATAATCTGTACCTTCATGTCAGTATCAAGATATGATTTAGGCTAGGTTTATATATACACCCTTTGAAGCACATTGTGAAGGAAATATAAACAGCTTATAGTGTTGAAAATGAATGAGAAGCTTTGGGAGAAGAAATTATATTTGCTTTTCATCTTTGGATTTATTTCTTCTTTGTAATGAACTTTTAACTCCAATAATTACTTCGCGTAGAGAGTAAAACCTTAAACTTTGTCTCCATGCAGTGTTTTAAATTGTGATTTTATCAGGTGATTAAATTAAGCTATTCTGTATCATTTCTGTTAAGGGAAGAATATACTTTATGATTAGGAATTACACTTTTTTGTACTGTGGACAGAAATTTGGCCATTCATAATAATGCAGTTTCACTTCATTTGGTGTATGCAAAGGAGTAATAAAGGTAAAAACTATTTTCTTATCAGTGTGGCTAACAGAGGTTGAGTCAAGGTCTGAATGCTTTGGAACAGTGAGATTATGAAAATCTTGTTCAACATGTTTGTAGAAATTAGGGCAGTTGCAGTTTCAGAAGATGAACGTAGTTGAATAAATGTTTGACATGATATCCCTTAGGTTTATGATCACTATTAAAAGTAAAGCTGTTATTTTAATTCTTGTAAGTTCAGGCCTCAGTGATTTTCAAGAGTATATTTATGTCTATATTCCTTGAAACACTGGTTTCAAATCTCATCTAGGTTCTTCCTCCTCTTGGAAACAGAAGAAAGACAAGCTGGGTACTTTGTTCATGATAATGGGTGTCTTTTAGGTGTGAAATTAAAATTGGATTCAATTTGCCTTGTATTAACACTGAATGCTCACAATTGCTCAAAAATACAGCAAAACTGAGTTAAGAGCATCCCTTTCTGCTCTTCTAAGCTTCTTTCAAAAGTGGCAGTGTTTTGGTAAAAACTGGTAAAGTGGATATTGTATAATGTGATCTGGGATCCTCCAAGCTGAAAGATGCTGTATTGGGTAAATAAAAATATATACACTTTTCTTATTAGTTACAGCCATCTAGTTCAGATGCAAGACCAAAAAGATTGCAGCCTTGACTCTTAAAATTGCCATAAGAAGTGAGTTCGCGTTACACAGTCTCAGGAACTGATTAATCGTGTGCCAGTTCTCTACGCTCTGTACAATCTAAGGCCTGTCATGAGAATAAATGAGTAGTGCACTGTATTCTGCTTCTCTTTTTAAGGTCTTTGTCATGAGATTCCAGATTCTGAAGGCAGCATGCAATGCTGTTACCCTTCTCGTGACAAAAAGATTGCTCAAAGTGGCACAAAATCAAAACATTTCAGTAAAGAGGACTGAGACGAGCAAAGTTGAGGCCTTAGCCAGGGATCCTTTCTATCCCATCACAGTGGTGACTGGGGAACAACCAAGCACCCAAGGTACAGCTCGTGTTCCTGGGCTGGAGCTCTGCTTGCCTGGCGTTATCCTGGGAACTGGGCACCAGCATCCTCCACATCTCCCTACCCGCAAAGCTGCAAGCGTGTGTAAGCTTTTCAACTATTTTTGGAAGTAGAAAAACTGAAGATGGAAATAGAGGAATGAACTTTCAAAGCATTGCATGGCAGATAAGCACACAAATCACATTACTCCTAATGGGATTTGTGTGTATATCTTTCATGCTGTGCTTTGAAAATCCATTCCGTTCAGTTTATTGACGTGCACAGGGAAAGAAATCAGTCAGCTTGGGGGGGGATCAATTTGGGAAAAAAAAAAATTACTTTTTTTGGGTCCCCCTATTTCTTCTGTGTGAACACAGTGACAATGAAGCATCTTATAGCCCTTCTTCCATCTCCTTTTCAATCTTTAATAAAAGAAAGCAATTAATTCCTAGCAGAAGTTTTGCTGCTGCTGACAACAATACGCTCACTCATAGATCCTTTATGGTATTTCCATAAAACATTTCTTGGCTGGATGCTTTAAAGCAAGCATCTTGTTCTAAACAGTTTATTGACTAAAAGAGTTTACATGCTGAGGGTGAAATTATGCCTAAGGATTTCTTTCTGATGTTTAAGATTTTGTGAAGTCAGCTCTTCTTTCCATTGTGTTTTCCAAGGCACAACGTGTCCCACGTTTCCTTGGTGAGCGGAAGGAGCACGGCTGACACTGAGCTCATCCCTCTTCCACAGCAAGAACTGTCCAAGGCTTAGGGTCTGCCTCCTTTCCCTTGGTTCATGTCCCAGAAATTTAGGTGCTGGAATTGACGTTTCCTGTGTCTATGTTTATAGGAGCGCTCTGGGTGAGAGAAGCCCAGAGCTGGATTCTCTCTGCAGCAGTGAGGAGGCCAGCAGGAATGACAGCCTGAGATTCCTTACACTGATTGTTTCATAAACCTCCTGGTTAAACAGTCTTCATGGCTTTCCTCCTGAACCCAGAAAATACAGCGTTTCTGTTTCAAAAGTTACAAAATGTTGGTTTTGTTGTTGTTGTTATTTTAAGTATAAAACTATTGCAGAGCTCAAGCACAATTAACAAGAGTATAAACCTGTGTCTGGGTAACATATAGAAGCTTGTATGTGGGTAACAATATAAGCTTAATTCAATTGATAGAGAAGTGGAAAAAAAAACATGCAACAAGATATAAAAATACGCAGCAGTGCCATTATAGTTAATGGAATTTTCCATTTTCAGCATTGTAAGCTACAAAAAAGTGACTCTGAGAAGTGAGAGGTCTTGTTCAATGTTATGGGCAGGATAAATAAGACAGCAGAATGGTTCTTTATTGTGCTCTCTAGGTCTAATACAGGCAGGGCTATTGTTTTCTTGAAAATCGTGGCATCTGTAAATTCTCGAAGTTGTGTATTTTGATAATGTTTTATATGGAGTTCCCAAATAAACTTTTAATTTAAATTTATTAGGAAAACGTAATGCATAGCAAATAGCATACTGATGATTAAGATGAATTGCTGAGAATGAATGACCTTGAAAGTAAGCCATCTATTTGTTGTTGAGCTTCAGTGGTCACAGTCAATAAGCAGGACTTATTGCATGTATTTCACAAAAGAAGTATTACATTTAGATCAAATGATCTATTTTTGAAATGCTACTTTAACCTTGCCTACAAACAATTGAATGTCCACAAGTAGAAGATGCAATATAATCAGGAATACATCCGAATGTTTTATATGAGCTCTGTAGAATTCTTAGTCATTAATATTAAAACACAAGTTCTTAAATACCTGAAGTACTGAGAGTCCAGAGAATTATGTATGTTTTTAGCTCATCTTTGATCTCTGCTATCAACCCTGTAAAAGTTAAATCCTTATCTGCTGTGTCCCTGAGATCTCCAAAAAGATGTTTTGAAAACGCATCTCTCATAATTATAACTGATTCTGCTGTGCTATTAATTAGAGTATTTACCATTGTACTGATGAATAGCTACACTGGGTTGAGACACCTGCACAAACGTTGTGGCATGTCAGCAATTGCCATTTATCTACTGCATTCTCTGCCTAAAAGGCATGCTACTTCTAGGAAATGCTTTATGGCATAAAAATCCCAGGGTTTGCCTGTGACATGTCCTGCCAAACATTCCCTGGATTGCCAGGTCTGGCAGATAGGTAGGGACATGCTGTGGTACTGTGTAGGGCATAAACTTTTATCAAACACTTCAAGAAACATTGGGGCTAGTGGATACACTCTGGAGTGTTGTGTGTGTGTAGGAGCAGCTGTGTTTCATTAGATACAAGTCAAGTTTTCCGTTCATTTTTCTCCAGCACCCAAAAATTATTATCTTGTAAGAAGGACAAATCTTGTATGTACTTTTCCCTACTCATCCTCCAACCTCTGGTCATTCTAGGTCTTTTCTGAGAGGAGGGGTGGTAGCATAACAATATCCCTTGCTTTGTTTACCCTCCCCATAATGATTCGATGTTTACTAACTTGAAACTATCATCTAGCCCAAAATTTTCCTACTGTTTGATATAAGTCAGCTCAGAAGTCATTATTTTACGCATGGAGTTAAAATTACTCCTCTCCAGCATACGTTATTTTATGGGTTTGAATTTCATCTGCCAATTTCTGGCCCAGTTGCTCAGTTATTTTATGTCCTTGTGCAGTTCTCGGTCAGGCCTCTTCTTGAATAATGCATTATCAGCAGCAGACTGTGCCCCCTTCCCTGCATGGCCTGTTTTCCATTTGGAATTCTATCATATATATGATAGGTTTGGACTTTTAAAAATAGTACTTTCGACTTTCCTGTAGATAATATATCAAAAGTGGCAGATGTCCACCCAGAAAGCCATGTGGCTTTTGTTTTGTTTTAGAACAAGGCGTGGGAATGTGATCAATTTTTGTGACATCTCTTGGATACCCTCAGGAGAACTGTGGCATCCTTGTCACAGTCACACGAGGTATTCAAGGAAGAATAGAAAGTTCTGACAGTTCTGAATTTTAGGAGAGACGTCATTGTTTCTCTAGCAAGGAAAGGTGCTACTTGCTCATGTTGTTTATTTTAAGACTGCTCCTTTTAAGTAGCAATACTCATATTCTTTGGTAATGGTATTTCAAGCACTTTAATATACATTCAACAGGGGGATTGTAGGTTAGAGCTCCTGGAGACACTGTCCCTTTCTGTCAGTAGCAGAATATGAAAGGCCATTAGTATAATTGTGAGCTTTCTCTGACACACCTTCCTCAGCCCTTGTCAAGGACTGCTATCCCGTCCCAGCTTCATCCTGACAGTGCTTGTACTGCTCCTGCTGCAGACATGGCTGAAGGCTGGCCAGCAAAATTACCGAGCAGAGGGTGGTGCCAGCCTCTGTAAATCACCTGTGATTTCTTGAAATCTTTGTCTGGCATATTTGTTGCCAAGTCCAGGTTTTGTGGGAGAGGACTTTTACAGATTGTCCCCAGTGGTGACATACCTTGTACATAAACAAACACCTGTAGCACTGCCCATCCGACAAAGCCTCCCTGTCTTCTGTGTTCAGTGCCTGTTAATTGTAAGACGTTAGCAAAGTGTGCATCTCAAATGAGGTTTAGTTCAGTAAATTCTGATTGTGTGTTTGTGAACTGTCTTTCAACCTCCTCAGGTATGAGAGGAGCTGGGGAAGGCTTCTTACTACCCTTGTTACAGCAGCTGAGAATCCATGCTCCTCAGCAGTCCTGAAGCACTAGTTAGAATCAAGTGGAGCGTTTGCAGCACTGTGCAAGTTTTTCCCATGCAGTTCCCCCATTGCTCTTTCCTGACTTTCAGCCCCCTGCTATTCCTTTCTCGGGCATCTCTTGAGGAGAGGTTGTCAGCTGTGATGGATTGTGCATTCATTCTGTAATGGGGGCAAGTAATCACTGGGGAATAGGCCTAATGCACTCGTTTCACTTGTGACTTGGGTTGAACTTGAACCTCTTTCTCCAGAGGAACGGCAGAACTTTAAATTACTGTATTTCTAATCTTTTAAGTAACTGTTATTTTATGAATAATAATTGAGAGCAGTAAGATCAATTTCTGGTATTCCTCAAGTTCTACTGCTGGATCAAGAAGTAGCAGCTAATAAAGGACCATGAGTCTCAGCTTAGTAACATTTAATACAAGTAAGCATGCAATAATGTTTAATTATTTTTTAATTTTTTGGGGAATACATTTATTCTTTTCAGGTTGTTTGGGTACCCATCTATATGCACCCAGAAGTGCAAAATACTAAATATCTTTTGCTTCATACAAATATTGTGGTGCATTAAAACAACATTCAGATCATATGAAATAAAAAAAATAGATGTGCAGACAGGTCTTTGAATATAGATGCTATGAAATTAACATTATGCTAAGATTTATTAGGTGCAAACCTTTCGTTTCGTCATGTCTGTGATTCATTAGACCTGGCTTGGAAATTAATTTTATATTGCTGAAAACTACATAATAAATAACAAGAGTTGCATCATTGTTCACCTCATGAGTGGATGGAAAGGAAACTTTGAACATTCCTTCTCCTATAACACCATGGCCTTTGAACAGCAAATGTGCTTTTAGTGTTTATTAGTTCATGTTGTTTGTGATATAATGGAGTGATTTCTTGTTAATATGAAAAGAGGTTGGTCTGCTCCAGACAAACACTGGATATATCCTGACAAAGTGAAGTCATAGTTTGATGGGTTCATTGTGGATGACGATAATTCAGGGGATAGGAAGCACGACTAGGTGGGAATTAAACCATGGAAACATTCTTAATTCTGTTCACTTGTATAATCTTCCCATGTTTTTTAGTTGCTTAGGGAATACTGAATTTTCCAAGGAGCAAGCAGTGCGTATTTTCCAGGCCCTAATTGGGAAGTTGCAGAAGGAGTGGGGAAAATGATGGATCATTAGTCTGCATATTTCTTCCTTTAAGAAAGAATATCATCAAGTAAAGGGATAAGGGAAAAGCCTCATTCTGCTCTGCCTATTGGCGGACACTGAGTTGTACTACAGGGAGATTTCCAGCTCACAGAGACACCAGAGGTCTCTCCTTTTAGAAGTACAAGGTCAAGAGTGACAGGAGCACAAAGACAAGACAGAGACCTTCCTGAGCTTGGAAACCATTGTCCTTTAGAGCAAACTCTGAATGGATGGGCAGTGGGTTCATGGCCAGCATGAGAGAAGAGCCATGAAAGAGGAATGTGAGGGCACTACTGAGTTTAGAGAATTTCAGGATAATTTGCATGTATGTTTTACCAATGTTCTGTGGATTTGTGTACCTTTTGGGACTTCTTAAAATAATATATGATTCACTCTAGCAGCCTCTATCTTATATAAGTCTGAGACTGATACTTGGCAGCTCTGCCACCTGGACTGATTAACTAGGTCTCTGCTTTTGTTCTTGCTGGGCATGCAGGTCTAGCTTCCAGGTGCTTTCGCTGTCTATATGTGTATGGTGCTAGATTGGGAGTGAGAGGTCAATTACTATTTTTTACCTAAACCCCAAAGGTTTTACTTCAAAATTTTTTGTTTCTGAATTCTCATGGTTTACAGACTATAAATACACCATTCCAAGTTACTAGATGTTAGTGTTAAATGAACCATATAAATTCTGACAAGCTCAGTGTTCGAAAATCAGATATCAGAGAGAAGAACTTTGAAAATATGCTTAGATGTTGAGGGGGAAAAAAGCAAACACACAAAAATAATACCTCTAGGTGCTCTGTAAAATATAATTTGTGGATACCCAAATTGTTGTTGGGAAAAAAACAAAGTCAGTTTCAAAATAGAAAAGAAAAACAGAAAAAACAGCAAACAGGCACAAACTCACTAGCCCAAATTTCTCCTCTGAGACATGCAACTTCTGAATGGATCCCCACATTTCTAATTAAACAGGCTTCTACTTACTCCTTTGCTGGAGGCATTTTGTTTGATTAACAGAACAAAAGGTTAATCATAGAAATTTGCCATCTCATAGCGCTGTGAAGCAGCAGAGAGAAGGTATCTCCTTGTTCCCCCCGCTCGGCTGCCAGTCAGCTCTGCTCGATGCGATGCAAACACAGAGCTTTCCCCTCAGGCCCCTGTGACACACTTTTCTCAACTCATTCTTGGGAGAAGGTGAACGCTCCTCATGTTTGTGACTGCAGCTGTCTGAGTGGAAGTTTGTAGATCACCTCATGGATGTGTGAGCTGTGCAGGAGATTCTCAGTCTCCATGAGGGATGGAGCAGAAATGCAAATCCCTGCCCCGTTAGGAAGGAGCTCTAATTGCTCCTAACGTGTATCTATGATTAAAACACAGAGCAATGAAGTTATTAATGAAACCATGGTGTGCTTGGAAGCAGATGGATCACAGGTTTTTTTAATACCACGTTAATAAGATCTTTTATAATTCCTTGTCTGAATTTACCTGGTAATTATAAGGTAGCAACTATAATTCTCTTGGACAGACTATTAGTTGTGATTTCTTTATCTCTCTGTTGTAAGGACTGGTTCGCACTTGAAGCAGCAGGCTTTCATCTCTGCAGGTGACCTACATTTATGGTTACGCCTGCAAAAAAATTTTTTAAAAAATGGCAACTTTGAATAGACAAGTGAAGAGTATCAAACACGGGAGTCTAATTCTCCTCTGTGACTTGATTTCATTTTGGGGCTTTGAAATTCACTTAATCTTTATGCACTCTTGGCTTTTGGGGCTGGTCCCAAAAGCTGAATCTGGTGCCTGTGCAGGGTGTGGGAGTTGCTGACAGCACAAACATGCCCCGAGCTGGTCCTCTGCTGTCCCAGCCCTAGCTCAGCTGTCTCTGCTAGGTGGGGAAAGTTTGGATAAGCTGCACCTTGGTGGGGTTTGAGCTTTGTGAATGATTTTTCAGTTTCATTTGCTGTACTGAGAAAAAAAAAAAAAGGTTTCTTGAGATTAGACTGGAAAAGCCTTTAAAAATGTTTATTTTGGCAAGACAAAAAAGTTGTAATTGAGTAAATAATTTGATCCCACATAAAATTTTTGTATATTTTCCGAGGATTCTTAAACATTCTGTAGAAAGAAATTTTGAGTAGTTTCTTTGCGAAACATCCTTTTCAGGTTCATGTCTGATATTTAACATACCAGAGGCTTTAATGGGTTTTTGTTTGTTTTTGTGAGGTATTTTGACATAGTAGAAACAGAATTTGGAAATTCAGCATGAATATGAAATCTGGCAACTGCCCTCTTCACACAAAATGTTTCCTGATTTTAGTTACTATTCTTAGACATCTGTTTAGTCCATAGGATGTCCAGGGGAAGATGGTGTTAGGAAAGCTGTCTTGCTCCCCAGCTGCTTTTGTCAAAAAATACGTTAAACTCTGCATAGATTGTGTGCTGAGAGATTTCATGGGGTTGGGATAGATGGATTCTGGGAGTGGGGGGTGCTTTTTGTTTTCTTGGGGCTTAGGAATACACACATGAATCAGTCACATCTAAATGGATTCCTTGCATTCAGAGATTATCTGAGTGGTGGCTCAAGCACTGTAAATGGCAGTTTCTGTGAGAAGTGTTTTGCCTCTCCTATCCCTAACATTTACTCTTTGAACATTTAGTGTGTGGCCACTGCTGGGCCGTTTGTGACCACTATAATCACTTGGAACCGGATGCAAAATCTCTGATAATCTCATGTGGATCTGACACTGCAGAAGAGAACAATTCTAAGGGTGCCCTTAATCATATTCTTTTCCTGCCCTCAAATCGACAGTGAATCCTGTGAAACACCTTTTGACATAACTGGAAAAACTATTCTCTGTGGTGTACAGGTTTACACACATCCTGTGTAAGCAGGGAAATGTAAAGAAAGGGCGAAAAGCAGCTTGGTGGGCTCCATTCCTCACCACTGCTCTGTATTGTGAGAGTGCTGTGGGGATAATGTGATGAGAGCATGGAGATGTATGCAGGTAGCTGTGTTTATACAAGGTGAAGATGCACATAAATCCACTGGCTGAATGATTCAGACCTGTCAAGTCTCATGCATTATGCACAGGACTTATTCAATTAGCCCTGCCACAGTGCCTATAACTCAGGCACTTGTGCGGGGCGTGCCTTGGCCTTGCTCCCACTCCTCAGCTCGAGTTTGAGGTGCAGCTGCACAGCCTCTGACGTGGCCACACAGCCCTGCCTCCGGCACAGGGATGGCTGGAGAGCCCATGGCTGTAAGCAGGCAAAGCTTCCCTGCCCAGGACTGTGCAGGGCTTGGGGCTGTGGGGTCAAAAAACTGTAAGGTGAAAGGATTGGCAAAGCCCTGGGTTTGTCAAGGCAGCTCAGTCTACAAAATGAAGACAGAGACTCTGTAATGGCTTCAAACTGAAAGAGAGCAGGTTTAGGTTGGGTGTTAGGGAGAAATTCATTCCTGTGAGAGTGGTGAGGCCCTGGCACAGGTTGCTCAGAGGGACTGGGGATGCCCCAGCCCTGGAAGTGTTCAAGGTGAGGTTGGACAAGGCTTGGAGCAACCTGGTCTAGTGAAAGGTGTCCTTGCCCATGGCAGGGGATCAGAAGTGGATGATCTTTCAGGTTGCTTTCAGCCCAAAACATTCTGTGATTCTATTATTATAATGTATTGATTTAAATAAGTTGTACTAAACACAAAATAATTGCATTACCAAGTCACTACTTTACATAGGACTAAAGCTAATTTTAAAATCAACATATAAATTACCACTTATAATTTAAACTCGGAGCTGGTACTTGGAGCAAGTGCTTTGTTTCCCGAGATGTGTCCCCCGCACCGTGTGAGTCGGGAACGTGGTGCGTGGTGCCTGGGTCTGCCCAGAACGCTTGTTGTGAGCATTTCGCCTTTTGTATTTCAGTGCCACACAGATGTGTGTGAGTCACCAGGGCTCGCTTTTGTTTATTTGGCATTTTGCGGAGGGAGGGTGTTTTGTTGTCGCAGTTGCCGTTCCTTTTAGCACATCCCCATCCCTCCGAGCCGAGCGGCTTAGGGCCGTTCCCCTGAGCCGCTCGGGTGTCAGTAGCCGCGCTGACCGCTGTCTGTCTCCCCTGTGTCCGCAGCGATGCATCTCCTGGGGCTGAACTGGCAGCTGCAGCCGGCCGAGGCTCCGACCTTCAACAACGGGCTGCGCCCGGCGCGCCCGCCCAGCGACGACGGCCCGCCCGCGCCCCCTGCCGGCAGAGGTGGGTCCGCGCCGCGCTCGAACCCCACCGCGACAAGCCGCCCCAAAACGCCCCAAAACCCCGCCGAACCGCGTCAAACCGCCCCAAAACGCCGTCCATTCTCTCACTCCTGCGGCTTGCGGCACACCCCGTGCCGGCCGGACGCTCGGGTGCTCCTCTTCGGGCGCTCGCACGATGGTGTGGTTTGTAGCTTATCGCTAATGAAGTTGTGCTGCCGCGGACGCTGGTGAAGCGCTCTCAGGAATGTGCTGTGCTTACTGACTACGTGTCCTTTTTCCACGTATAGCTTAGAGATCTCAGAGAAAGAGGAAGCTGATGGAGCTGGGGCTGCTCAGCTTCGAGAATTGACTGAGAGGCACCATATTAATTGTAGAAATATTTGCAGGGAGGGGTCAGAACACGGACCAGGCTCTGCTCCGTGGTGCCAGCCAGTAGAACAGGAGGCTACGGGAAGGTGATGCCCAGAACGCTCCACCCGAACATGAGGCAGACGTTCTTTCCTGTGCCTTGACTGACCTCTGGGTCATACTGCCCAGAGAGGGTGTGGAGTCTCCCTCACTGGGGATATTCCAGAACCTTCGGACACAATCCTATGCCCTGGGATGACCCTGCTGGAGCAGGGGGGTTGGACCAGGTGACCCACTGTAATCCTTTCCTACCTGACCCATTCTGGGATTCTGTGAAAATCTTGGTTTAGTAGAAGTGCATTGTAGTGCTTGAGAAAAGTCAAGAACTGGCTTGCAGCCAGGACCACATCCCTGCTTCTTCTCTCTCAGATGAATTCTAATAGCAAACACCAAGGACAGCAGAATCTGACCCATGGTAAACAGCCTGTCCTGTGATATTAATGTGAGAAATGTAGACAACAAATGGTTTGTTTTTCTCTTAAAGAAAAACTGTGTTCCAGTGGAGGATGACAAAGACATGGCAATGGAAAGAAAAAATAAGTAAAACCTAGAACCAGAAATACTTTCTTAAACTGAGAAAACATATGTTAAAAACACAGAGAAGCTACATGTCACAAAAAAGGATTTTAATCATTTAATAAATTGAATGCTTTTTACTGGTGAGGTTCAGGGGTTTTCTTTGCTGCATCACAGTAAGGTCTTCTCTGATTATTACAATTATGGGGAGAAGGCAGAGCAGAATGTTACAACTAGACAAAGCACCTCCCACATTTTAGTGTGCTGGGATGGTGGGATTGCATGACTGGAACGGGAGAAGTCTGAGCACTTGATTTTTGTCAGCTAAATAGTGCCATTCAGAGGCTGAGCATTGTCTTCCTCTCAGGACCTGTAGCTCACATTAAACTTGCTAATTGCCAAAGCAAGTGTTAGAAGCAAATGCTGACACAGGATACTTGTATTGGGAAAGCAATCAGTTAAAACAGCGCTGGGAAAGGAAACTGAGTTGTTCTTTTATGAGCTTGATCATTTCATGGATTTGCTTCTGTTTTCAATAAATGCTGCCGCTGTTGCACCTCAGCTTCTCCATGTTTTCCGTGGAGGGTCTAGTTTTGACACTCCCCTTGTCATGAAATCCTACATCCTGGTGGTGCCAAACGCTTGAAGACTTTTAGACAAGTGTTTGGCTTTCATCTCTGACTGGCTGTAGGTCAAAGTGGATGAACAGCACACCCCTCAGTGCAGGGCAGAATGTATTGCTGCTGAACTGCCTCCAGGTTGTGCACAGGTGAGAGACCCGGTGCTTTTGGGCAGGAACCTGAAGAGCCCAGGTCGGCAATTACGGTCATTTAGCAGACAACCGCAGGGGTTTAACGCCTTTCCCAAGTCCCTCCCTGCAGCTTTTTGTTGCCATCTCTGTGCAAATATAGGGCAGCAGGACTGTTGAATTGGAATGTGCTCATCTGCCTGGGGCACTTCAGTGCAAATTCTGGCAGTTTATCCCAGCCCCACTCTAATTAGCTTTGCACATTTGAAGAGGCTGAGATGCTGTTCTGGGAGTGGTAACCTCCTGTAGAGGAGACAAGGAGACAACTGCTGGTTATGTCTCAAATTGCTGCAGTTAGCTTTCCTCAGAGCATGTCGGAAAAGTTTACTTGTTCTTCTGACATTTTGTAGAAGGTTGCTGTAATGCTGATAACGTGGGGGAAGGAGGAAGAACAACATTTAGGCAAGTAATCTTCCACAGTGGAATAAAATGAATGACAGGTTTGGATGAACACAAGAAATATTGAAAAGACAAATTCTTAGAGCAGGGAAGGGTGAAAAGTTTTTCTACCTCACCTTTCTTTTTATTATGTCCAAGTTAATATTGCTATCCCAGCAGTTTTTAGGAAAGCCTCTGACAGCTTTTAACACAACAACCGTTTCAGGGCTCTGGCTGTGGAGAGTGACCTTTCTATAATTGACACAACTCAGGATGAAGCCATTCTTTTCAAAACATGGGTCTCCCAAAGAAACCTTTAACCCCTAGTCTGAGAAGGGCCACTTAAACACAAGCTGTGCCTACTCAGCAAGCAAAGCATTTTAAAGTAGAGCAATTTGAAAGGAGGAAAAAAAAAAAGGCAGGTATTCAATTTGATCTGCCTGTTCCTTATTAAAAGACTGAATTCTGGTACAAAATAATAAAACTGCAGTTTAAGAGGAATGTAAATTACTTTATTACTGCATTTTGCTATCTGAATGAAAATAAAGTTTACTGTTAAGATAACACAGTTTCAGGTTTTTTGTAATTACACACTACATCTCACTAATACTGGGTATGTCTGAATGGAAGAGGAAAGTGCAATGGGCAGAAAAATCCTCAGTGCTGCTGTAAAACTGCAAGTGAAGTCCACCATGCTGTGAAAGTTGTGTTGAACTAGGGATTTAAATTAGGAGACAAAAATTCCTTTCTTAATACAAATCATAGGGCAGTATCCCTTGATAGTGCATAAAACCCCCCAAGAAAGATACTGCCTTGGAATTTCTACAGGGATGAGATAGATTGTAATGACATTTAAAAAGCTTTCTGAGAGTGAAGCCCATTTATCTCTCACGTATCTCTTATGTTGCGTAAGGAAAACGTTAGAATTCTGGTGTAATAAATCTAAATTAAGGGGGAAAGGTGGTGGGGGGAAAGAGGCATGTTTGGGAATAATTGCTTCTTCACAAAGAAGTGAAATAGATGACCTTATGGGATTTATCTGTGCCTAAATTCTGTTAATCTATGCCAAAACTTTTCTACATTTACGATTATGTGGTGGGCTAGACAAAATTGAATTAGTATTTTTTATCTTGATTGTTTACTATTGGAATGTTCTAGAAAGCTGAAAAACGTGGTAAGAGATTGTGATCTCTGATTCTAGAAATCCCCATTTTAAAAGACACCAAAAGTAATTGTGGACAGTTGTGGACCTAAAAAATCACTTTAGGTACAATAAATACTCTGACTATTAGGAAAAAGTTGATATGAATTTGTGTTTTAATAGTCACATAATCCAGGGTTTGCTTTTCTTGGAGCAAACCAACTTGATCCAAGTTCCTGTTCAGTTTGAGATATTTCACAAAGCCTACCACAGTGTATGTGGGTTTGAGAAAGACTTTTTCAAAAATATTACAGTTATTAAATCTTAAAGTACTGAAGTGTCATGAAAAAATACTTGTTTCCAGATACCACATTCAGATTTGCAAATATAATGGCAATAATGAAACGGAGAAAGTTTAATTAGCTGTTAAATTTGGCACCATCTCACTTGCTTGAGATGAGAGAGAGGAAAAACAGATTTATACTGATGTAGCAGAAATTTTCCTTGGATAGATGTGGAAAGCTGAGCTCAGCAGTCATTGTGAAGCTGTACAGGTTGTCTTCAGCTCTCTCCAGATGATGTTGAGAGCTCTGCCAGATGCTGCAGCTGCAAGTCACATTTTGGTTTGTGCGCAAATTATTTGGTAATAGTTAAGATATTTATTAGCAATGCAGCAGACAGGCGATGCTGAAGGAGTAACAAAGTTCTGAAATGGGAGGATGCGCCACCCTTCCAGAGGGATGAGTTGGGGTTCAGATGCAAACAGAGCAGCTCCTGACTGACTGCCTGAGGCACCGATGCTACCCCCAGCTGTGCTCCTTCCGAAACCGCCCCAGCACACAGTGTAAGGACTCGCAACAGCTGCAGGGAACTCTTTGTCGTTTTGCAAAAGATAAACTCATCCCTCGTTAACAGTGTAAACAACATGAATCTTTTGGTTTCTACTGTTTCCTTTCAGTCGCTTTGAAACAGACCATCAAAATGTAGTAACAGTCAATGTATTTTAAATGTCACTTCTGTTTCCTTCATTCAGTTTAATCAAGACAAGCCATCATTTTCCAGGTGGATTAATCTTATTAAGTAGTTATGTGGCTAATGTAATGTAGATCTTAATTAACACGTTAGCAAGCAGAGCTATTGAGATGGAGGCTATGAAGGCCTGTAGATGTGGTCTTCTGAAAATATACCAGACTCAGGGGCTGGCTTAGAAAAGCAAAGGATTTGACTAAATTCAACAGAAGAGGCGTTTTAGATTTGTGGATGTGTTAAGGGTGATAGCATGAGTTTCTCTGTTCAAAGTTAGGTGATGAAGTTTGGTAAATACCACCAGAAATGATTGTTATCCTGATTTAGAAATTCATAATAATTTGTATTTGCTCTCTGTGAAGTGCAGTGAACCAACAGATCTTAATTTTATTTCAGTTATAATTTGGTTTTGATTCTGAAAGCAGTGACTCTTGTGAAGCCAGGCTCACATGAATGTCATGATGCGCCTGAATTTTCAGGTGTATCAGGCATTTATTTTATTATGTATCATATTTTACTAAAAGCAGGATGTTTGATTTCACTGCCACATTGATTGGCTGCAGCTGAGCCAGAGCTGAGGTCTTATGCAGATGCTCCCTTTGACAATTTTCTTTCTTCTTGCCACAACAGGAAATTAGGATGATGACCAGGCAACCTGAGGTTTTGTTTTTGTACCAGGTTTTGTGTTTTCCTGGCTGAAAGCTCATACAGTCAGAAGCTTCCTTCCTCCTTCCTTTACAAAACAGCTCGTTGGTACCTCAGCATCTTCAGCAGAACTGACGTTCAAGATGTGCCACAGCAGCTTCTCCAGACAAATTCTCATTGCCTGGCTTTTTAGCTCATTGTAGCTGAGGGAATTTGTTTTGCAGTAGCAGTCGATCTATTGTACACGTTCCAGAAATAATCTGTTCTCACTTGAGTCTTAGGGCACTTAGGTGATAGTAGATAATTTGAAGTGTAAGTTCATATAGGGAGTTGTCAGTATGGTAACAGTGCATAGCACTGATTTTTCCACTGAAGATATTTGTATAGAAAAGACATTTTCTGCTTTATTTTATTTGCCTTTCTGGAGCAATAAGACATGTCTGGTCATACAAGTAGCAAATTTACCTAAGGAAAAAAGTTAAACTATCATGGAGAGCCATAGTAATTCTCACACAGTTTTTTTTTGGCGAAAAGTCAGTGGAGTCTATTTTTGTATTGAATGGTTTCCTTTACACAGCTGTACCATAAATTTCTTCACAATTCCAAGTCGTCTGTGAAAATCCCTGGCTATATAAAAAGAACAATAGAAAAATAAGCTAGGTAAAAAGATAAAGTATGCTATGTCTGTAGCAGTGATTTATATGAAATATAGAATTACAGGAAAAGAAGGTAAAGAGAATTTAACCACCCCTGGTAATATTTATTCCTTGTATTTAGTTTGAGGTTGTCCACATTATCTTGGTATTTCATTTATGATCCATTGGAATGGTTATTCTGCTAGATATTTTTCAAGAGTGCCATCAAGATGCAATTTGCAGTCATCCCCATGATAGAGGCACACAGTCACAGCACTGGAGTTAATTGCTGTTTAAATGTGATGTCTGTAGTGTGACACTGCTGGTAGCCAGATTTCATTTTTATTTTTAATTTTAGCTACAGTGTAGGATACTGTAGTTATAAATAATCAAGTATATCTGGTTTCAGTGTAAATACAGTTCTGCCTCCATAGCTGACACTGCTTGACATCAGTTAAATTAAAGGCTGACTGGGCATGTCCCATCCGCTGCCACCTTGAATCTGACCTCCAGCTCACAGATGAGACCTGCTGACAACTTAGCAGGGGGAGTTTGCACTGCTGTTGTCATGGATTGCCTGTCTGATAGCTTCAAAGGCAAATATACTTGAATGCTAAAACAGTCTTTTCAAATGTATATGCCAAAATAGTAATTCAGCTGGGTAAATAAAACAGCAGTTTAAATGAATAAGTGTTATTTAGTTGATGAATATATGTTTGACTGAGTGATTGAAATGGCTCCCCTGGGTAAGATGGAGAAGTGTGCTTTTAAAACCCTTTTGTAGATGTTTATAGAGAGAAAATGACAGGAAAAAAAATCAAGTATCTATGGGGTTATGAGATAAACATGAAACTTAACAACAGTCACCCACAACAGAGAGAATGACCTTGGGATTAATTTGTTCACAGCAGTATGAGTAGTTTGGGTTAGTCTTTCTTCACGGATTTGTCAGTTTGTCACATATGTACCTTCACTTAAACGCAGTTGATGCTCTTTGAATGTGATCTGCAGTGGTCCATCAAATGGAAAAGCGTCTAAAAATAGCTGGGGGGGAGTGAGTCAGGTGGCAAGATACATTCTCTGCGTTAGGAGGTGAGGACTGAAGGGAGCTATAAAAAAACTTGGAGTCTCTAGCGACAGGGCTTGCCAGTGAAGCTGTTAGTGCCGAAAAAGGCATTGCAAATACAGAAGCTAGGATGATGGTCTGCTTTTCATGTTAAAAAAAAAAATAAACTTAAGCCTATTACCTAAGAAAAGAGATTCCATGGTCATATCTACTTTGCATTTCCTTTCTATATTTATATCCTGGGGAGGAAGGAACTTGAAGAGGCCTGTGCTGAGACACCTCCTGTAATATTTTTGTTTATTGCTCTGCCTTCCTCATCTTCAAGGTGAGAATTGCTAATAATTCTGTCATTATTAAGAATTCTGTTTCACAAGTTGGCATCTGAGAGCAGCAAGATCGTGACCAACCCAGGTTCACTGGCAGTATCAGAGCAAGGAGTAGAACCAAGATGCTGTCGCTAGTTTTGTGTCTCATACCAACAAGGGTAACTCAGCAGGAATTTATGAGAGCATGATTCAATAATGCATAATCTTTAGAGTTTATTGATATCTTGCTGGACTTAAAACTTTGTAAGTTGTTAGCTGAATTTTCAAATATGAAACCTGGATTTTAGTGCAAATTCAAGCATTTCTAAATTTTGTTATTTCAGCATTGTAATGTAGCTCTATAAAAACTGGATGTCATGAATTAAATTCTTAAAAGCAAAAGGGAAGGATCCTTTGAGCATGGCAGAGGTGAGGCAGCAGCTGTTCCTGGCAGATGTGGCACAGGCTGGGTATAGAGCGTGCTGTGCTACAGAAATACAGACTGAAAAGAGTCACCCATCTGCCCCATTCTTTGCTGCAAAAGTTAAATGTATCTCGATCACTTGTGAGAGCTGATCATCTAACCTGCTCTTTAAATCCTCTGCTGTGTTGAAACCCTGTCACAGTTCCCTTCCCAGGAAGATTTTCCTGAGATGTTCCAGAAGGAGTGGTTTGGAGAACTAGAAACCAGGTCATTTGTCTTGTAGAGAAAAATAAAAGAGCATGTGTGAGGAAATGCTTCCAAGGATAATATCAAACTGAACTAAATCTTTCAGTATTAGAGACCTGAATCATGTCTCTAGGCTCACTGATACCTGTAAATTCAATTATCTGCAGTTTTTACCAATTTTTAACACGGTAACTTCAAAATTTTGGTGAGAAATAGAAAGGAATGGTCTTCTTCTAGCAATTATTTTGGGGAAAGTCTGACATCCAATGTATTTTTTATCTTTGCATGCTGAAGAAGTAGAAGTATAACTCTGGTTCTCCTGATCTCTGAAATTTTATCATTTAAGCTTACTTGAGGTATTTGAGGAATCTTGAGGCCTAAAAAACGTCCTTTCCCAGATAAAAATACAAAGCAGAATTTTGGATATCCAAAGGAAGCTGAGGCTAAATTTATCCAGAAATATTAACCTTGATCCTCCATTAGAATTAAATTTACTTACAAAGTTACAATTCTAGAGAATGTATACTCGACAGATTTAGAAGCAACATAATTAGTAAAAGTCATTGACAGTGTTGGAGTTCCTTTAATAGCCAATGAAACTGTAACTGCCAGCAGAGACTATGGTGGCCTTACCATTCACATACTCAGTACTTTTGCTGCACTGGATAATAATAATAATTCCTGGAAATAGTTTTTCTTTGACTGGTTGGCTATGGAAATATTGTTCCTGAAGAACAAGGTTCTTTAGAGTGTGTCAAGGAGCCTTTTTCCGATTAGCTACAGTTGATGTTCATTAAAGAATGCACAGTCTGCTTCCAAAGAAATTATTTGCAGCACACTTTTTAAAAATATTGAAAAAATATTAATCATTTATTACCATATCTTGGAATTGTGAAGTAAATGTAGTGTTCTCAAAGGAGGTGAAGGAGCCTGCAGTCTTATGCTGACTCTCCAGCTCTGCCAGTGATTCCAGTATAACATGCAGCAGGTGGTTTTTTGTGTGTTCTCTGTCCCTGGTTTTCCTCTCCGTTTGGGTGGGTAAGGACTAATTTAAATTCTAGTGAGGTGGTGGCTGCCTTCCTTGAGATAGGAACCTTGAGATATCCTCTATTGCAGTAATCCATTAGAAATGAAATCCTGTAGTTTCCATGAAGCAGGACGTGTTTGGATCTGGGTGCTCTCTGTGCTTCTGGTGGCTCTAAGGGCACAGTGCTTGACACTCTCAGCATTTTTCCTTTCTTTGCAGCCTGTGGCTGCAGCTTCTTCTGCTTCCTCTTTCTTTGTTAGCGCTGTGATGTTATTGTAGACCCATTAACATAGAAAATGGAAAAACAAACACATTGCCAAAAATTGTGTAGCAGTTGGTATTCAGAGCATTCTTTTACCATTTCAAAACACTGCCAACATAGTATCTGTTTCATTATGTACAAGTGTAAGTGCTGCTAACGTAGATAATTTAGAATCTATAATTGAAACCATGCTTTTGCAGCTCTCTCAATTAAAGATAGTCAAGACAGAAAAGCTGTTATGTACTTACCTGCTGGAATTATATGTTATTCTGTGCCATCCTATTACATTCATACAGTGCTGGAATCTATTTCAAAAGTAACTTGCCATTTGTTGAAAATAGCATTACACCATGGCAAAAAAACAAAAGCATGAAGTAAACACTGAGCTTTTTACAAATGCTGTCAGGTTGTAGCAGAGGTATCACTACCATCCGGCGTATGTTAATAGTGGTATTAGTGACACCTTTAGATTTCTGCGACTGTTAACAGATATTTTCTGTGGTTTTCTGATCATTACAGTGTCTTTTGTAAGAATTTTTAAGTGGATTTCTCACCATGTTGTTTGGGCATATAGAACACAAAATCAAACGTTGCTGTATATTGTAGTTTAAAAACACTGCTAACTCCGTGTTCTGCACTCCATGTTTAAAATATGTGTAGCCTCAGAACCTGTTCAGCTGAGAACAGAAGGGATTTGCACCATGTTCTAAAAGTTGGCTGTTTCATGGGCTGGAAGCCAGAGCACTCAACCAGAAAGGTCTTGTGTCATGTCTTCAATAATGCATGCTGGAAAACCAACAGTTTATGGATTTTAACTAACCACAGCACGAGGGAAAAGGACTTGTAGAGAGACTCTGCTTCAGGCACAGAGAACTTAAAAGGCACTGCACTGAGTTGTGCTAACTTTGTTTCAAGGAGAAGATGCATGTTAGAGTACAGAAATTGTCCTCTAAGCCCTTCTGTGTGCATTTCATTTCTCCTGTCAACTCTCTTGTCTGTGACCTGAAGTCTGTTAGACTGCTTTAGTGAAGAAAACAGTGGTAATAAAAATTTGCAATCTATTCATTTAGATTGAAGTTACCCTTCAATTCACCTCTCTGGCAATTTTTTATACCCTGGTTGTGTACAAGATGCAACTGAAAAGAGCGCAGGGAGATTTACATGTGCTTAGTTGATTCTCTACTGTTGCTGTTTGATCAGTGAGGAGTGATCACAGAATTAAAGGGTTTGAGGGATGAGAAGATTGTTGATGCTCCATAGAAAAAAAGTTTGCAGAGTTTTTACTTTAAATATAAGGGCCACATTCCTACGTACTTATTGAAACAGCAGGCAGATTGCATCAGAATAAGAAAGTTACAGCTTGATTTAAGAGGTGTCACTGCCACAGATGTTCATCTGGAATGAATAAAACTACCTGTATTAAAACCAGTTATCTCATTGGATTTATGTTTGCTTTTGTTTTATAGGACCATGGGTCGCTAGGAATAGCAGCATAGATAGCGGAGAAACAGAAGTTGGCCACAGGGTCACCCAGGAGGTGCCCCCCGGAGTTTTTTGGAGGTCTCAGATCCATATCAGCCAGCCACAGTTCCTGAAGTTCAACATATCCTTAGGGAAGGATGCTCTTTTTGGTGTTTATATAAGAAGAGGACTCCCACCATCACATGCCCAGGTATTTTATCAATGTGTGTGTTGTCTTTCAATGTCAGAATGAAGAAGTCTAGAACATCTTTGTTAGGTTTATGTTGGAGTTTATGGAATCCAAGTTTAGGGATTCCTGTGAATTCCTTCATTTTTGATATTTGACTGAACACCCAGGTATTAACATTTTTAGGTTGTTACATGCTGCAGCAATACATTTGTAGAAGAAGTAATTATGTCCTTGCCATTCAACCAAAGTTTTAAATCTCTGATATAATTTTGGCACGAATTGGGATAAAACTATCCAGTTATCTATGAGACAAAAATGACAAGCTGAGGACCAGAATCTTTGATCAGAGTTAGGAGTAAAGGAGTGAGGAGGTTTACAGGGGTTTATTACCTCTGCTTCTAAGAATTTGTGAAGGAGGAGCTTTGGCTGTGCAAAATCCATCTTACTGTAGAAAGCTGTTCTAAAATGTTTTGTGAGTTACTGAATGGATGTGTTTGTCTGGTGAAAAGTCAGGATCAGCAGTGTACAGTCCAAGGAGGGGAGGGCATGTGGTCAGTTTTCCATGAACTACACATTAGCATATGGTATCCTGAAATTTAATACAAAGACTAAACAATTGTGAAATTGCAGAGGGCTGTTGATTGATTTTCATTCACTTCCAGCCATCCAGGCAACACGAAAAATATATCTACAGAGAATATGTTCCAGGGTGGGAGCTTTTCTTGAGAGTGTTTTGATTTTGGCTGTAATGCTTCATTCAATATGTTGTCTTGAGGGTGAAATTATGTCTGTGAATCTTCAGCTGTTCCAGTGAGGTAATGGCATCATTCATTGAACATGTCTCATTTAATTCAGAATTTTGGTGCTCACTTTCCCTATTCCATCATGAATAAAATGGCAATTTAGTTGAGGAAAACAAACAAAAGTATAAATCATGAAATGAAAATTACTTAGGGCAACCAAAGCTCCAAAGCAATCATCAAAGTTTGCTATAAATACAGGTTAATTTTAATTTTTTGACTAAGACATGATGGACGGATGCCTGTATCTTTTACAAGAAATCCAGTTGGAAGTAGTTGGTAGCACAAGATTTTTTTTTTTAATTCAAGGTGAACTTTATATTGCAGTATGATCAGATGTATTTGTTCTAGGTTTCATTATGGTGTTCTCATCTGAGAGAGTGTGATCAGGCGAAGTTTTTTTTCTTTCATTCCACCTCACGTGGATAGCATATAAATTTTGTGACCTTTCTGTTAAATTAAATAATGAGAAATATCATCTGTGTTTCCTCTTGAGCTGGATTCCTCTTCAGAGGACCTGTTTTCCAGTCTTCAGAGGAAGCAGTTCTAAACCTTTTCATAAGTGGGGTTAATGAAATCCACTGTATATAAACTAGTATACATCTGGTCTGAATTTGCAGTATAAACCAGCATAAACTTTCCCACAGTCAGCAGGGTCCTGGTGCTTGTTAATAGGGTGATACAGCAAGACATTCCTTGGTATTTTTGCCCAGCAATCAAAATTCAGTCAAGCTGCTACCAAGAGAAATTATTTTAGAATGAGAAAGGCAAGCTGTTACAGACCTGAGTTAGTGAAAAGAAACCTTGTTCTGACAGAAAGGAGCACAATACTTTTGTATGAATGAAAATAGTCTGAAGTTGACACCAGACGATATTTTAAAATTGAAATTTAAAATCCTTGTTTCTGTAGGTTAGGGACATGAGCTCTAAAGCAGTGAACAGCTTGACAGTTCATCACTGATCAGTGTTCATATGTCAAGCTGAGTAAAATCCTTTGTGGGAACAAGTCAATAATCAGCAAATTAGGTACATGATTAACCTGAGACAACAAGATGCAGTTCCTGTCTGAGAGCCCTGCTGAGATTTAACCTTCTCAGTATTACTGTTTAGCAAATACTCCAAATGCCTGGTTTAGTCAGTCAAAGTGATGTAGCTGTAAACTTGTCTGGATGCAGCCTGTGTGCCATGTGCATGGGGAGTGGAGCTCTAGAGGAGAGGCAAAAATGCAGTTTTGAGTGGCAAGCAGACTACAAACAGGAATGCAGAGCTTTTGATTAAAATCCTTCCAACCTGTGTAGTGCTATGCAGGAATAACAAAATGCACATTGCAGGCTTGAATGATCAATAGGAATTTAGTAGAAGAGGGTCATATTAGTAGAATTGATAATGTATAGAAAACAAACTGTAGATGTCAAATAATGCATGAATCGACTCTGCAGAGCTTACAGCAATTATGATGTTGCTACATGCTGGTAGCATGTTCCAAATGGTGCATGAAATGAGGTAACCTGATAGGAACTTCACTGGAATGTCTGGAGAAGGCAGTGCGTGGAGCTGTATTTGTTTTCATTTCCAGCAGCGTGTTTTATGTTTATAAATTTTTCATGTCAAAATGAAAACTTTTCGTTTAGAACAGGAAATGGCTTTATTTGATAAAATCTTGGGGAGCAGGGGAGCATTAGTGTTCCCTTGGTTTTTAGCAGGTGATCAAACACTTTTAGGTGCTCTGAGCACCTCTGAGTTACCTGATGGCCACCATGCTGTGAGTGCCAGGTGCTGGCCTGAACTGGCTGGCTTGTGGCACATCCAAATGTGGGAACAAACCGGTTGGCTGCCATCGTGGGTGTCAGATGTTTCATGGCTGTATTTTAATGAATAATTACCAACTGGATTTTATGAAGAACTAATTTTAGAGCACTTTGCAAACAAGTTTCCCTGCCATATGTTTTCCTGGCTGCTTAGATCCTACAGGGCTTTGGCATAAAGGCGAATGCTCGCCACAATGCCAAGCGTGCTCCCCCTCTCCTGTTGCATATGCATCCCTTATTGAGACAAGAGCTCTAGGAAATCTTTCTTTTCAATTCCTAATCTCAAAAACTCTTAGACATTTTGTGGAGGCATGCAAATAGTTTCAAATCTAAGAAAATCCCTAGAGGTTATGCCAGCTCTCTGCATTTTCAGTCCTGAGCCCTGCGAGCTCTCCCTGCTTCACAGTGGTCACAAGGGGTTCCCTTCCTCTGTGTGTGACTGGGCTCAGTGGGTCTGTGCTGCATGGATGGTCTTGTGCAGTGGTGGAGTCACAACCGTAGGTGTCAAGTTCCAAAACTGTTTTGCTGACTCCCCACAGTTACTGGAAAAAGAAAGTCCTTATTAGCCTATGAATAAAATGCATCAGAGGGTAGAAAGCACTGAATGGAGAAATTATAAAAACAAATTGCCCAGAAAGAACTTAGCATGAGATTTTAGGTTTGTAAATAAAAGTAAGCAGTAGGATTTCAGTATGCTGGGTAGTAAAAATAAACAAGCTCACCGTGAGAGTGAATTTGGAATTTGTTTAGCAATGTAGGCTGGCAAGTCACTTGCTTATATTGAGCTTTAATCATAGTAAGTACTCCCTGCTGCAAAATTGAACTCTGATGATATAGTCATTTGGGATTTCTGCTGCATGTTGTTCTTGAGCAGTTTTAGCCATTTTTATGTGACTTTCAGTATGAAGCCATGAAATATAAAGGATCATAAAAAAGAGAACAAAAAAGCCAAAAGTCGGTGAAACTTCCAAATTACTTCAGAGATTTAGTTTGGTTTGACATGTCTGTTCCCTAATTCATGTGATTTAGTGGCCTCTTCCTTAGCAGTTGTGTGTGTGTGTTAGATTAAGAATTCCACAGTTGCTTTTCAATGATCATGAAATTACTTTCCTCCTTGTCCTAGATGGGTCTTCTAATCTATTCATATATGCCAATAAATAGCTTTAAAGCAAGAGTGATATCTTCAGCACAACATTATGCAAAAGTAATTAATCATGCAAGGGTGGTAAATCAGAAAATCAACAGGGCCGTGAAAAGCAAAATGATGATTCAGCCAAGCATGTGAAGAAACCTTATCTGTTTATGAGTTCACAGTGTCATCTCGGTGACCCTTCAGTCGGGGGTTTTCGATTTTGGGGCACATATACCTGGTCCTTACTGACATATTGAGATTAATACACCCAAGGAACCACCAGCAGATACATTAACTTCCTTCTTTTTTTTTTTCCCCTCAGTCCTGAGAAATCCAAAGAGGTATAAAAATGTATTGTTGTTTTCTGTATCACTTTGCACCAGTACTTCAGCATTCACAGAGTTATCTAGATGCAGTCATTTTGCTTTTGCCTCAGCATTACATTATTTGTCATAGTTTGATTAAAGAGGGGCAGTACCAGTCTTAACTGTACCAAAGTTAAAATTGTTGTGCCAAGGCACCTGCTCTCACTAGGTCACACCCCATCACTGTGAAAAGAGATTCTGCAGCTAAAACTACTTCAAGCAGTTTCAGGCTGAAAACTCTTCCCCTTCGATCTGGCCAACTGCTGAGCCTTCTCTACTATATGAGGTAGAATCAGCATCAAACAGAGGGAGGCAGAGGAACCTGCCAGCACAAGCAGAGAAGAACAGCGTGTTGCCAGTGAGAAATGTCAGCTTTTATTGCTGCTTCCTTAGTTGACCCTTTGTGAACAATTGTTCTGAAGAGCACAATTTCTTTTTCCCGAGATGTTGCCCAAGTAATAACATTTCCCAAGGAGGTGATGAGTCTGTCCTTAACCTCTGACTGTTAGACAATGGGCTTTAGCAATCTTTCCAAATGTCATTGATTTCAGAGATGGATATATGTGTGTTTGGTAGCTCACATATGCTGAAAGTTACTGGCATGCCAGAATTCTCTACATCTCTGGCATGGTTTGCCTGGATTTTACTAATTTATCTGATTTACCTTTCCCCATAAAAATCATTTGTGGAACCTGGCTCAAGTGGATGGCGATCTGATACTGAGTGAAAATTTTTATTCCAAGCATAGGATAATAGAGTGGATAATGCACTCACCGTGGTGATAGCTCTCAGCATTAGCAGATTTGGGCTCAAATTCCTCCCTGCCTTGGGTTTCCGTTGTGGCTGCAGGTCAGTGTCAGTTCCACATGTTTACCAGGAAGACAATAGTTCTTCCAGACATTTCCCTTTCTTGTAAGGCTGAGCATACCAGAGCATAAGAAGTTTTCAGCTAGAAAGGTGAGATTTTATACCCCAGATAGACATGATGGTGTTGAATTTGTCTGTCTTTTCCACTAGAAGGGAGAATCTTCATTATTTTATCATGTATAATTTGCAAGGACTCACAGTTAATGGGTGGGATACAGTGTGCAAGGCAGCCCTCTCTGGGTGTTTATTCTATTTAGGAGGCAAGATTACAGTTTTCTGTTGAAACTGAAAGCAAGAGAAGGTGGATGTTTTCTCGTAGCTGTTGCAGGCACAGCCTGTAAGTGTTAGAGATAACGGAGGGAAATGTAATGAAGCTACTGGCAAGCAAGCACATACTATTACTGTATTTTATTGAACACATACATCTTTCTTTAGACACGTCTATCTATCTCTATCTACTCCTACACAGATAAATGTGTCTAAAACAAGATGTGTTTTCATAGGGGACTTGTTATACAGCTATCAAAAGATTAGATATATTGTTTTTGTTGTTTCTTAAGGGCTTCCCTTAGATAGGGGCTATGAGATCTACTCAGTTGAGCTTGAGAGCTCCAGAATCACAGACATTAAAAACAGAAAGAAAGCCTATTAGGACAGCTAGTCCAGCTGCTTTGTTATGCAGAGTTATTCCCTGTTGTAGACTAACCAATATTTCTTCCAGTCCTGTTTAATTGTGGCATCTCCATTGGGAGGCTATTTACTGAGCTTAATAGATGAGAAGCTTATATGACATTCATCTTAAATTTCTTTCTTTCTTTTTTTAGTTTCATGCCATTAATGGTGCCATCGCTCTTATACTCTAAATAATCACTTGCTCTGTTTGATCCCTTTTCCAAAGATTAATGCAATGTTCTACCTTACTTGGAAACCATCCAAACAGAAATTCTCAGTTTTCTTTAATATAAGTTCAATTCCCTTATTTGTGTTATTCCTTTCCATGCTCCCTCTGGTTTTTGTATCACACTTGCCCCGACTGTTGCACATACAACCTCAGGTAAGCAACTTTTACTCTGTGATGTAAAACTTGTGCAGTGTATTTTTATCTGGAGATAAGTTACATTAGACAAATCCATTTCCTGTCTGTGCTATTCCTGTTTCACATTCTGGGGGCTTCCATTCAATATGTCTGGAGTTACATCTCAGATGTGAGTTCCTGTTGCAAGAAGAATTTATTGCGAGTGATTGCTTAGAAAAGTGCGTGGGTCTCCTGGGTCTCTGAAAACTGTGTAGGAACCTAAAATTAATGGGTCAAATAATAGATTTCAGATTATTTCCCAGAAATAGTCCTGTCAATTTATACATTTTATGATCACCTATGCAGAGGAAGGATGCGTAATTCTAGGTCACTGTTTAAGAAAGAATAAAGGTCACAGAATCTCTACATGTTCCATGGTCAACTAGTTAATGTTAGTTTCACATTTCTTCCAGAAATACCATTTTATGACAAGGTAGAGGAGAAAATAGAGGGTCAGATTTTGAGCCAAAAAACTCTGTATTCAGGTCTGTTTGTTTGGGGTTTTGTTTGTGTTCTCTTTTTTTTTCCCCCTTGTTTTGTTTTTTCACCGTGCAGTATGATTTCATGGAACGTTTGGATGGGAAAGAGAAGTGGAGTGTGGTGGAGTCGCCACGGGAACGTCGGAGCATTCAGACGCTGGTTCAGAACGAGGCCGTGTTTGTTCAGTACTTGGATGTGGGCTTGTGGCACCTGGCCTTTTACAACGATGGCAAGGACAAAGAGGTGGTCTCCTTCAGTACGGTCGTTTTGGGTAGGTGTTTCCACACGCTGGGTGTTTTTCCTCTCTGTTTATATCTTCCCTTACTGAAAGTTGTAATATTTCCCTGCAGTCCTCAGTATTTGGCCTGTTTGTCCTTATGTTACGCTGTGCATTTTTTTTCTCAACACTACTCTGGCAAAGAGTCAGTAATGGGGTGTGCTGACTTTAGTTCACTTGGTTTTTTCTTAATATTTTAGCATTCCCATAGATCTCGAGTTTAGTTTTGGAGAACAAGGCTCAGAGAAGTTCAGTGTGGTTTGAAGCATTCTCCAGCTAATATTCTCTCCCTTATCTCTGTCATTTTGATGCCTTTTATTTGCTTCTCTGAAGAAGCTTCTTTACACCCAGGTGGAATAGTATCCAACAGGAGAGCTGTTTAATCTTGGTGGAAAGACAGCTCAAGAAACTGATACCTGCAAATGAGATTATTGTTTGCAGCCACCCTAGAGATTAATTGAGTCAGTTAATTAGCTGTATATTGTTTTACACTTACTACTCACTTAATAGTGAGTCATCTCCTCAATGTGGTGGGAGAACATCCAGCTGCAGTTTTGTTAGAAGAGGATTACATTCAGTTGAAAATCAAACTGAGTCTGAATTCTCCAAGCTTTATTAGATTTGTTGACCTTTGAAACACTTAATGAACTTTGCTGGCCATCTTTTCACAGTGGTATAACAAATTCTGAGGTATCCTATGTGATATGCTGTCCTGGCTAGTGAAGTGTTAAATGGCACTGTGTTGTATAAATCTGTAATTCCTGTTAGTTTAGGGAAAGAGAAACTGTAAAAAGTACAAGTGAGTTTTTAGACTTTATGAAAAATAGTCAGAGGTGTTTTCTAGTCTTGCCTGATTAATAATATGAAGCATACGGTGTTTTTTTCCTTTTACATTAGTGTAACATTGTTTGCTGGCCTAAGTCCCAAAGGGTGTAGGTGGATAATCAATACTGTCATTAAGTGCAAACATAATTGTTTCTGTTAACCTGAATTAAGATGAAAAGAAAATCCCTTTTCTATGACCGTTGAAATGTATATATATATATATATATTTGCATATTTCCCCATTGAAGGCTTTTTCCACTTCTCTAAAAACAAGAACATTTGTGCTTCTATCTTGTTATGCCCCTGTTGTGCTTAGAAAACCTTAGGGTATTATAAGCTGCCCTTAGAAGAGTTGCCTGGTCAATGCTATAGCTTTCAAGAGCATCAGAGGTCTAATATCCAGGTAGGCTACTTGATAGTGCAATGATAGTAATTGAAATGAAATCTGGAGCAAAGTATAGTGTTTTATCAGGTTCAGAGATGGTGCTACACACACCTTGTATCAGATGCCTCATAATGAAAGGCTCTGAGACAGCTGAACATCTCTCTGGTGTGGAAGAGGTGGAAGAATAACAGAAATTATGTTAACTCGCAGACAACACTAAATTTACCATGGTTTTGAATACATAGAAAATGCTGTTGTTTGCCATGAAGCAAAATAATGAATAAATCTATAAACAAGCTTCTTCATGAGACAAATTGATATCTTTGAGCATTACATTTCAATTTTTCTTTTCATTGTTTACATGAATCATTTCAAGAGGCCAAGCTAATGATATCTCTTTGAAAATTTGCTTTAGACTTTACTTGGTGTCCTGCAACTATGAAATTAGATTTAAAGTTCTACTTGAATCCTTTTCTTCTTTGCAGTTTTATTTGAGAAATAAAAATACTCTCTATAGTTCTGCGAGTTCCAAATCCAGATTTTATTTTCTGTGTTGTACAGCAGCTTGGTTTGGTGCCTAGGGCTGGCAGAATCATTTAGCTTGGAACCACAGGTCCCACAACAACAGGGAGCGATAGTGAAGAGGAATATTCCAATTAGATTTTTGTTCCAATAATTCAGTGCTGCAAATATGTTCCCCTGAAATGCAACAGCTTTCAAATTAAAATCATTTTAAGAATTAATTTCAAAAATTGAATTTTAGTTTTTGGTTGTTATTATGCAAAGTAGTGTCTGCGTTATCCAAATTATAACAGAAATTGTGGAAAATAAGTATTTTTGTACAGCTGAAATGTTATCAGGCTGATATGTCTACTCTTCTCATATTATTGAAGTCATCAACATTTCAGTCAGTCACTCGAACTCTAATACTAAACTTTGTCTTCTGTTTTTACAGAACTCTTCTTCATCCTCTTGCACAGCCACTTGCACTTTTTTAATTCATTTTTTTAAGGATCGAGTAGATTTGCCAGAGCAAAAGAGCTCCTCTTTCTCATGTTCAGCAGATATTTTAATTAATGAGGCTTTAAATGCCTGTAGAAGGAAAAGAGGACACAGTCCTTGAGATAATCAGTTTCCCATGGCCGAGTGGTTGTGCAAGAACAAAGTCTCGTTGCAAAAGGGAGAGTGTTGATTTTACTGATGATGCATTGTGTTTGCTATGTAATATAAACTCAAACACGGCTGTAGAGGTCTTAAGAGGTCTCTGCCTATTTTTGGAACGGAGGATTTGAGCACTATCAGAAGACTTTGGGTTCTAATAGTGCCCAGAACTTAATATGTGAATTTAGTATGCCACTAGATCTCTACACTTACCTGTGCTGCCATAAAAGTCCATGCATTCTGCTTCACCTGAGCCTTGTCGTGTTAATATTGCCAGGGGTTGTTCTTCTAAGTATTGCAGACAAATTAAAATGGAGAAAAATTAAACAAAAAATCTGTAGCCTTAACAGAAACCAACCAGTTAATGTGCCTGTGATGCTTTAATTTCAGACTCGGTGCAAGACTGCCCACGTCACTGCCATGGGAATGGCGAATGTGTATCAGGTGTCTGCCACTGCTTTCCAGGATTTCATGGAGCAGATTGTGCTAAAGGTATCATTTTCCCTATATTTACAGATAACCACAGTGTGTGTTTGTGATCTGTTGATCTACAGTGCCTGGTAGCTAGCATGGGTCTGAGCTAGATTCAAATAGAACAATTTGGGGTTTTTTTCTTAGATCTCAAGTTAAATATGATCAAGAGAAAGTATTGCCACATTTCCAATGAGCTTGCATAGCTCCAGCTTTTTCTGTGGCAAAGGTAATAGGCAGAAATGGCAGAAGATATTTATTTTCTGTGAAAGTGGATGAATTATCAATGCTTTTTGATAATCATTAGCTGGTCTGCAAGAAAAGACTGATTGTCTTCATTGATAGAATGTAGTATATATTCTGGCTTGCCTGGCCTTACTTCTGTACAAAGCATCTTTCTTGCATATAAAATGACTCTTTGACCAAAGGAACTTTGTCTTTTGTAGAAAAATAGGTAGGCCCTGATAAAATCTTAAAATAAACATTTTCTAAAATGTCAATTGTAAATTTTAACAACTAAAGCTGGGAAATACATTGCTATCAAGGATTAAGCAGAAATCTAAATGACATTGACGGATTGGCAGTATGTGTTTATTGAGTTTTTCTGTGAATTTTGGATAGCAGTCTTAGGGAAAAGATTCAAAAAAGAGGACCTCTTTAGTTTGTACAGCCAGTAGCAGATATGTTGTCTAAATTCAATGGTTTGGTTGTATTCCCCTCTGCTCCCGAGCACACTCAGGGCATTTTACAGTTTGCTTCCTTCTTAGTTTGTGTGAGATGTAGGCACACTATCAGTATCATGCTTACAATTATTTTCCACAGGGCTGTTAGTGTTCCAAGGGGGAAAGCCTGGTTTTTGAATGCTTTTTGAAATAATTTGAAGGGCCTTAGAAATTTGCTAATTTCTTCTTAGACTCCTGATGTAGTCGTGAGGAGGGTTCATTGGGGCTCACCTCTCTCACTGCTGTAGCATATCTGTGTGTCTGTGAAATATTCCTTGAGTAGCTGCTACACTTGTACTGGAGTAACTTCTGGTTTTCCTCTCTACATTTGGCTCTTGAAGGTGCCCCAGTACAAAAAAAAAAGAAAAACAGAGACCCCAAGGGCCTTGAAAAGCTAAGGCTGATATTTCAGTGCTCGCCCTGCTCACTTTACAGAACACTTCAAATACAGCGTGCATGTTGTTTGATTACCTGAGAAATTAAGACAGCTGGTAAATATAGAGAGGAGATATCTGTATTCCACGAAGTAAATGGTGTGATAATGTGAGCTATAAATACAGACTGACAGCTCTGTGCATTTCTGTGGTGTTAACCTGTGAAAGTCTGCATGCAGTGGCTGTGTGCTTCACTGCCACCCTTCACACATACATGGCCATTATATCAATTCATTTGCATTTTGAGTTGTGGAGCAATCCTGCGTTGTCTACTGAACCTCTGTGTAACACTGTATGCTGTGTTAGTGCTAGAAAATACTTCGTTCAGTCTGTGACAGATAAATAGCTTTTTTATAGGGTGCTTGTCAAACTGTATCTGTCAGGCTTCTCCTGCCCCTCAGTGCATTCCCTCTGCTTCCTGCTTTGTCCTTTCTGTGTTGTCTCTTTCCCCTCAAAAGCAGAAATGGTGTCATGGAAGCTTCCTTCAACTCTTCTGCTGTTCTCTTGTCAGACATCATGGTATTTCTAAAGAACAAAGAAGCTTGAAAAACTACACAAAATGAGAACATGGGTGTGTTGACAGAGCTGGTGTTTCTGTGCAGGCGCAGCTGCGCAGTGTTACCCTGAGAGCTGGGCGTGGGGCTCTTTGCCTCACCTGTTTCACTCTCATGCCCGTTCTCACAGCTACAGATTTTTCTGCTTACTCGAATGCTCTTCATATATGAGAGCAGTTTCAGAAGACAGAAATCAAAACTGGGATTCTATATATGGTAAAGCACAGTAAAACAAGATAGAGAATTGCATCTTTTCCAGTATATTAAATGTGTAGACACATGTTTAATGTACAGCTACCATAATGTTAAATTTATGTTTAAACTGTCACAAGTATGGAAGGATAATGATTTTTTTCAATTTGATTTTAAAAAAAAAAAATTTCCCTAGCAATGCATCTTTCAATATCTCATTTCTCCACCATAAAGTAATTTGAGGCAAGACTCAAATAAAGGAATATGGAGAAAATGTGAACAAGCTCCTCAAATGGCTTTTAGAACTTGGTCCATGCAGCAACAGGAGTCTGCGAGCTTCCCTTTGGGTGAACCTCAAGTTTGATAGAGAGGAAACATGGTCCTTTATCCCACAAATACCCCGTTACAGGGCTGACCTTGAGGCCATCAGAGGCAGAGTCGTCAGGGGAGTCTCTGCGAACTATTTGCAGGCAATGCACAAGACCCCTCCATCCATGAGGTTCTAAAAGAGAAAAATGAAGGAAAGCTGTGAGAGACAGCACAGATTCAGATCCATTAGCTTCAAGAAAATACTATGAAAATTATTGGAAAGAGATGAACTTTTGGCCCAACCCACAGGCTGTAACACACTTTCATACCCTGATTGAAATGGAACTAACTTCACCCTCTCAAACACTCCTGCCAAACACTGTGTGAGGTATTTCTCACTCTCATTCTGTGGAAATAGCTTATTATCAGGTATTCGGTGTCAGCGGATTTACTCCATTTTTGCTTAGGCAAGATTCCCTTTGGAGTTTATCCTTATTAAGGTTAAAGAATTTCATCTAACATACAAAAAAGGTAATGATACATTTTGATCTCATGTGGATAAGATATGGCATACAAAGAAAAAGAAAATCTGATAATCAAAAGATAATTCCGTGTGGAGATGTGTCCTGATAAAGCAACTGTGTACGGTTAAAGCCAGTGGAAGATTTGCTGTGGATTGAACTGCACTGTGAGTAACCTCTTGTCTACAATCATGTGTAGGAGTTACTGGTGAAAAGTGATGCTCTGGCCGAGGATCAGTTAAAGAATCAGACATGCAGCTGTGATTATCTTATTTTGGTGTGTTGCCACCTTTTTCTGTTCATCTCTGTTTTTCTGTAACTTCTATGATAAAACCACTGAAGTATATCCAGAGGTCCTTTTTGCTTAGAATTCTTGCTGTTTCTGTCTGATCATAGTTTGGATTTTCAAGGTCTGTGGTGAATCTGCAAGCAGGCATCCTTCCTCATGTCCTGCCTTTCACCACTTGGGAATGGAATTCAGTGTTACAATGAGTTGAGTTCCTGGAAGTGACTCAGAGTTGGCTGTAATTTCATTTCATCTCATAAGATATTTGAAGGGCATGCAACTCTTCCACTCCTTTAACAAAACCACTTCCAAAGACACTGTCAAATGCTGTTTTGCAACTGCGAGCAGAGCCTCCTTTAATTCTGCATTTTAAAATACTTGGATTTGCATCATAAGCATCTCTAGCTAATCTGAAAAGGTGAACAATGCACCATCACATGGGATTTCTACATTGATATGATGAGCATAGCCTGCTAAGAGATGGCGTCCAATTTGTGAAAGAAGGACAAAAATGGAGTCAAGTAGCTTATGTCAACTGCCATGAAGTTGCCATTTAGCAGATACTTTCAGTTGATTATGCAATGTAATAAGAAACATGTTTAATATTTTAATCTAAATGAAATGAAGGCTTTGGGATTTTTTAAAACCCGAAATTTGTGTGATGTTTGATCAGTTGACTTTTTAATCTGATTTTAAGAACTCAATAATTATTCAGATTTATGTTATTCGCAATTTCTTTTCCTGTTCTCCTTGTGCGGGTTTTTCATTATTTTATTTTCATTCTGTTTGTTTTTGGCTTACTGGCAAAGGACGGCGCCACTTTAATAAGTATAAAAAGAAGGGTAGGTTTTTTTAAATTTCTTTTTATTTCTTTTGCAACATCTATTTAGTTTGAAATAGTTACTAAGCTGTAAAGTGTAGTGTCTCTCTCTTTACATTTATTCTAATGGATTTGCTGTTTGCACCACAGTAAGAGTTCCTACCATTGCCATTTTCTTTGTTATGTGTGGGCTATTAATCTCTGTATAAAAAATGTAAAAAGCTGTCAGTTATTAGGTAAGTAAGGTATAATTGCTAGAAGTAGCAACTCTTGCTTTTTTTCAGTTATCTAATTTCAGTTGTTTGAGACTCGTCTTCTTTTGAGGCTTTTCAGAGGCTTCTTGCTTGGACAACAGTGCATAAAGTAATGTTTCTTCATCCATTGAATACACTACTTGAAACTGCTCTCTTTGTGCCATGTCCAGAATGCTCTCAGTGGCATAAAATTTTCTGGGAGTGATTGCAATGAGGGAAAACAAGAAATTTGGGGTGCGTCCTGCAGAATAAATGAGTACTTGGTTCCTTGCTGTAGAGCACGTGGCCCACAGGAATGGATGATGTCCAGCATATGCTGGTAATGTATAGCAGAATGTGTTTCTTTTCAGTGTTATTCAGGAAAACAGTGTTTGTCTTCATAACTTGGCTCAAAATTTTAGAAAATAGCTTAAGCAGACAGAAGCTCCCTGGACTCTGAAGGGAAAGGGGAGGGAATAGTGTACAGCGTTTTTCCTTTGCCTGTCCTGCACGTGGCCATGGCCTCACAGAAGAGACGGGACCTGAGGTGAGGCAGCACTTTGGGCCTTCCATGGCACAGTCAAACTGGGGAATGTATCTGGAGCTATTCAAGTGACTCTCTGCAAATGTCTGCACTGACAGGTTGTAGATCAGTCAAGTGAAGGAGGATGGATCAAACATGATGATGCCATCCCTAGATGGGTTTGCAGAGCAAAGAGCTGGAGAGGAGCAGTAGTGTAGGAAAAATGTCAGGTTTGTTGCACTATTAAGATACTGTCCCGAGCAATAGTGTAAGTTAAAGCTGATCAGTTGTGGTTAGTACTTGACGTGCAGAGCAAATAAATAAAAGCAGCACCTGACTCCACCATCTCAATAAAGCTTTAAAGGGAATGAATGGGCACGAATTGACAGATATGAAGAGATGGGGAAAAATGGTGGTAATGCAGTGTTATAAGCACATCAGCAGTGTGACTGTTGTCAGCTGGGGGGAACACTGTGGTAGAGGCAGTTTTAAAGAGGGGTAATGGGTCACGTTACAACTTGTGGATAATGGAGGGCATATGGGGCCTCCAAAGGGGAGACTGAGCATAGGAAACAGCTCAAAAAAAAGCAGTTCTAAAATTTGATTTTCAAAAGCATCCTAAATACTAGAAAGGTTGAAGTCAGAATTCAAGCAGTGAATGGTGTGGGGTGAAGTGGGTCTGTAAATGAATTTAGAACACGAAGCTCATGTTCCATGAGATAGAAGACCTGAAACAAGACAGAGAAATAAGTCACACAGCTGAAGGTTAGATTAATACATTAACAGTATGATTATTGAAGCACTATTGCACATAAACGTGACTGAAGAAGACTGAATTTATCAATGCGGAGAAAAAAGGTGTTTATTTAACGTAGATTTTATTTACTGGAAGCCAGGGCGGAATTCTGACCAAGAGATGCAATGCACAAAAAAAATCCGTAAAACTTTGTCAAAGCCTGAATGTGAGGCGGGAAAACAAGTCAGAAAAAAAAAAAAAAATCCAGATTATGAACCTTAATGAAAGGTAGAATGATGGTATTTTCCACTTTGATAGAGCAAGAATGCTGGGCAGGGCTGAGAAGAAGTGAGATAGAGTAAAAAAGATAAATCGAAGAAGAAATAACTATTGGTAAGCATTTTACATGTTCATAATCATAGCATGTCTCACCTTACACTGTACTGTTGAAGGAAGAAAAAAAAGTGTGCTTTTCTTTGGAAATGCTGCATTCCTGACTTGTCACCCACACATATCTCACATCCTTTCTTGCAGTTGACAGAATTCAGCATGTTCAGCTTCTCTCTTTGTATCTCTTTCTGGGTGGGTTTGTTTTTGGGTTTTGTGTGTTTATGTGTGTATGTGTGCCAACTTATGTGCGTGCTGCAGCAGCAGCACAGCCCTGGCTTGTCACTCAAATCTTCTCTCACAGTGGGTGGAAGCATCATTTTGATACTTGAACAGACAAGGCTGTCTTTGGCAGTGTTCCCCTCCAGCAATTCCCACCTCTCTGACTCAGTACCTTAAAATGCCTTTGTTACAAATTTTCTTCTCGTTTTCCCAGTCTCATCTTTTATTAGCAGGCTATTTTCATTTCTTGCAAACTGGTCATGTCCTCAGTTGCCTTCAGGTGATTTTTCTGTACAGGGCAGTGGTCGCCTGCCCGCCCTTGTTCTTCCTAGTTTTATAGAACTGCATTACTCTCTAAAAAGGGGTTTGTGCCATTAAGTCTGCCTAAAATTAATTACAGAATAAATAAATAGATGTGTAACCCATTTTGACAATGACTGACAGCCATTGCTGTCTATCAGCTGCTATCTTGCCTGCATGAAATGAGATAGTAGCTTTGATCCAGTGTCAGGTAGACAAGGAGAGCCAACACAAAATCCGTCACTTCAACTCTTTCTAATTGGCAATTTAAACAGGAGCCAAGGGCTGAAGGGGTCACAGGCTGAATTCTTTCAGATTGTTATTGGCCATGGCTCCAGAAGGGGCTTGGAGCACACAGACACTAGGAGCCATCATGTCTAGTCTGCAGCTTCCCTCATCAATCCTCATGGACTCTCTTGGAGATTAGAAGTAAGAACAGGGGACTGGAGGGTCTGGACTCCAGAATTCTACAACAGATGCCTTGTTAAATTTCTGTTACAACGCAAGTCATTTAACATCCTTACATTTCTTTGCTGCTTAGGAGTGTGTACCTGTCCCTCTGGTATGGTGTCAATGGAACAGGAGGATTAGCAGCACCTGGATTGCTCCCTTTCCTGCACCAGGCTGGAAGTGGTGCTCATACTCTTTGCATTCTTTATAAGAGAGTATTTGCAAAGTTGAAATAGAACCCAGGAGCTACTTGCAGCACTGGGAATACTTGAGAAAACAGACCTTAAGAATATAAGTTTCAACACAGAAAATATTAACTTCTCATTATTCTCAAAGTTTTTATGGCTTCTGCTGATTCCAGCATTGAATTTAGGGTTATAAAGAATTTATCTACAGAAGATGTTGTCCTGAATCACTTTAAGTTGGAATTCTCCTGTTGTTTAGAAGCACTTCCTTCCTTCTTTTCCTTTTAGTTGGGCCTCTACAGGGCAACAAAAATGCTTTACATTTTTTAAAGATAGGTATTTAATGTTATTAAATACAACTGATAGTTGCATCTAGCGTAGCAATTTATTAGCATGTTTTCTGTATTAAACCACAGTAAACATACAGGCAAATTTGTGCATATGAGATACATTGTCCTTTCATATTTTTCTGAATTCTTGCTGCAGCCTATGAACTTGAAATTATGTATGATTCCTTTTCCCAAAGAGCTTGTAGGATAGTGGTGCAACTAAGAAGGCAGCTTTATTCTGTAGGAGAAGATTTCAGACAAAGCTAAAAGGATTAAGAAAAAAAAAAATGGGGAATGCTGAGGAATTCAGTAATGAAGGAAGAAGAAAATAATTGACAGAAGTCACTAATGCCACTGATGGACAAAACGTGATAGGTAAAAAGTGGACATGTAAGGAATTATAAGTCTCTGATTTCAGCAAACACTCGGGTATCTTTATCTGATTATTCACTACCCCACCTGGAGAAACTCAGATACCAAAGAGAGCCACAGACAGTACTGTAGCTGAGCTGGAACCAGATTTTATTGGCTTAGGATGATAAAGTTTGCTTTGCTTATGCCCACATGAAAACACAGTAAAATCTTATTAATGGATTTTTCTTCAACAGCATTATATAATCTTTCCATGCTTAATAAAGACTGGGTACACTCATTTGATCTCTCACAGCTGCCTTTGAAGACTACTGTATTATCAGATTCTTCTCTATCTTCTTCCCTTCTTACACATGTGCAGCACAAACACACCTATTTGCACAAATATTTTCTGTTTCAATGGGGTTCCAATAAATAGAATATTTCAAAAGGTTCTGAGTGCAGAAAGGAAGTGTACATGCATATAAATACATGCAGGACACAAACCATTGTGCAGCTGAGTTCTGGCAAGCCAAATTTTTTTTTCCATTATAATATTTCCATTGGTGGCCAAGAATTTCTCTGCTCCAGCTCTGCTCTGCTGAGCTGAATTGTGCTTGCTGTGCTGTATGCTTTGTAATTTGTTTTTGTGTTTAATTAGTTAGCTTATTTAATTGTCTTGCAATCTGCATTTTGGTTTTACTTTGCCTTGTCTCCCCGGAATTGTACTGGTGTTTGTTTATTTCATTAAGTTCTAAGAGTTCATCCTTGCAGTTGTGTTGGGATCATCTCGGAGTCCTTGTGATGCTGGTAAATGTCATTGAAGCAACTATGATTAAGTAGTATTGTAAATCACATTATAGAAATACAGCTGTTGTAAGACATCCTTAGACATTTGCCATCCCTGAATAACAGAAACAGCCCTGAATCAGAGCTTCAGATATCAGCATGCATGACTTTTTTCACACCTACTCTATATCTGGATTCGAACCTGTAATTTAGATATTTTTCTATATTTAGTCCCTATTTCAGTGAGATTAAATTCAGTTAACTGTCATCCCCCTTCGCTTTTTCAAACAAACAAAAAAATCTCTAATTCAGATGTAGAAAAATGTTTAAATATCTGTAGCTAATGTGGGACTGTGCAGTTAAACATGTTATGATTTAACTTTTCTGGTAAATTTAACAGGGCAAATAGTAATAACTAAAATGAGACCAAACCAGCCTGCATTATAAATACCCTGAGCTCTGCAGCCTTTGGGTGCAGTCCTGCATCTACTGCACTGCTGTTTAGCCAGAGCTAAGCCATTACCAGAGAAGCAATAGTTTTTACAGCATTCACTGGGAATGGTGTAAAACTTAGCAAAAATATTTGAAGAAATATATCACTTTTTTGTTCCTTCTTCTAGAAGCATAAGTGACTTTGTGCTGTTAGTGCTTCTCTGTTATGAATCACAACACGTATGTTTGGAAGGAAATTTCTGGTATTTGATGTTTGTCCTTACTGTTGCTTTTTGTGAGCTTGAAGCATCATCTCTTTGATTCCTCACTGACTCTTTCCACTGAGATAGCAACTGAAACCTCTGAAATAGTTCAGTTTTTCCTTCCTCCGCAGTTTTCCTAGTGATGAAGTTATCAAAACATACGAATGAAGATCTACATGCTTGTCTATGACAGTAGCTGATTTCAACATCTGTTGGTTTCCGTCTGTTGGTAGGAAGTAAAACTTGTTTCTCTGCGTGGTCTTTGAACGACTTCACTGCTTATATCTAGAGCAGGAATTTCACAGCTCTGATTGTGTGTTACTAACAGAAGAAGAGTTGGTTTGGTTGGTTTGGGTTTTTTCCTTTCTTTTCAAAGGCATAAAATAAGTGGCAAACTGATCAGTGTCATTCTTCTGTGGTAAATCAGAACCAGAGCAAGGGAACTTCCATTTCCTTGAATGCATTGATGCGTGTGAAAAAGAGATTGAACTGTGCTGCTCTTAAACAAAGTAGCAGAGAAGGAGGACCTGAGCTGGATTGGTTGCAAATCATGTTCATGTACTGTGTGGAGAACTGCAGTCTTCCTTTAGCACAGGCAGTGGCAGTGGAACAGCTTCTGCAATGGTGGAGAAAGATAAAACCAGGCTGATCAAGAGTTGAATGCAGAATGTACTGACAGGACAAAGTCTTCGAGACATTTGACTCCTGGCACAGCTAGCTGATTTATCAAGTGTCAGTGCACTCAAATGTCCTCTTTTGTCTCCGTCTCCAATTTGTAGTTTGTTTTATGCCACTTGAAATTATTTTTATTTTTTATGTGCAGCTGTGACTTCTCCAGTGAGACAGTACAGTAGTGTCTTTCTCTCCCTCTGAAGCACTCCAATATCTTAGTATCTAAGATCTTTGTTGATGGTTAGTGAGATTGTCTAAGCTCATCTTCACAAAAGCAGTAATGGGGCCTCAGTCCTTTCAATCCACTGTTAAAATAGTTCTGAGGTATTTGATACTGGCTTAGTTTTGATTTCCCTGTTCTTATGGACTGCATTGTTATTGTTGTTGGAAACATTCTAGGGGTTAAATAATCAGGCAAAATTTACTTGTGCCAAGTGAGCAACCTCGAAGAGATCATTTTTAAAAATTGCATGCTTTCTGGAAATTGGTGCTAATCTGGGAAGAGACGTTTGTATTTCTTACATAGATTTTTTGTAACAGTTGTTAAGCTAAGCAATTATCTAATAGATACTTTGTACAATGGTAGAGGAGGGAACAGCCAGTGTTTGGTAGATAGGCTCACACTGAAGGCATGAGAAAAAATATGACTTTTCTGATAAATTTGGGCCAAAGCAAAAGTTTGCTGAGTGTTCAGAAGAATGTAAATATTAATTGTGCAGTTAATGCTGTCCAGTCACTTCTATAAAAATCATGCCATTTTTTTTGTAGAACAGCTTAAGTACTTATCGATTGAGAACTTCTGTAACTCCCAAAATGGAGGCATCCCCATATCTCTACAGGTATTTTAAATGAATTGAATTAATCATAGGCTTAAAAGTCTCTAGTGATCTTCGTTAAGTTTCCTGGGTTTAATTAAAACATCTGTGCAGTTTTAATTTATCGATTCATCCAACTCATATGTCATGTTTTTAACACACCCCAGCATGCTCTGCATCATTTTTAACCCGATTTCCACTTAACTAAAGCAATTAAATTCACCCCGGATTAATTAAAGCATCCATACTTTAGTGCTTAAGTCAGCGTGTGCTGCTTTCCCCAAATGGTTTCTGAATGTCAGAGATTTGACACACCTGATGGGTTTTTTGTCCTTCTGGAAATTCTTCTGTGGGTTTCTTCCTCGCTTTCTAATGTGCAGTCTGGCAGAGCTTGGCAGCTTGGTGAGGCTGGGGTTGGGCAACTGAGGTAGGGAGAGCAGAGCTTGACTGCTGTGAGGGACATTCCCTCTTAATGCTGACGTGATGCCTGCCAGGGCAGAGTAGCACTGCTGTTAAACCATTCGAATTAGTTCTGTGTTCTGTAGTCAAAGCAAACAGTTTCTTGAAGTAACTACTAAACCACCTCATGTCAGTGGCAGTTTTCCATAGTTGTTCATCCTCCTGCTTCTGAGTGAATTTCTAGAAGATGCCTTCTGCTTGGAAGAGCATGAGCTCTTAGAGCAACCTAAAAGTTGTTGTAGATGTTTCTAATTGTCGCGTTCTAAGAACGTTTCAGCCTGATGGAAGTTGGTGAGTTTAGTCATCTCCGAAGAGCTGTCACACCAGTCAAACACCATTCTTCCTGACCATGCAAATAGCGTGTTTGTGAGGCACAAAGAGCAGGTGGGAGAAAACAATCTTGGATTCATTCAGTCTCCCATTCCAGAATGATTTTCTTCAGCCTAATTTTGCTAGGGGTGGAGCAGCTTCTCGCAAGAAAAGTTGTATAAGAATAGCATAAACTAGTAAAAGAGCAACAACATAAACCATGAAGTGGTCTTAGAAGTTATTTCAGATTTTCATATCCACAAATGAACTTCAGTAAAAACTAATAGGTTTGCAGACAAGTAGTGAAATTTGCAGCCAACTGACTAAAATAGGTTTAAACAGAAAATATGAAGCAAAGTGTTGTCAAACAAAACCATTGTATTTTCAGACTACAACTCAGTAGATTTATATGTCTTCTAATTTTTAGAAATGTCTTGTGGGCAAATACTTGGTGCAACAAGGGATATGATAATTAAGGGCAAATATTTGGTGCAATAAGGGATGTGTGATAAAATAAGGGATGTCTCGGTACGTTTTTGTTTATAATAGTAATGTAAAGTCTAGAGCTAACATTTTGAATCGAGTTGGCAGCAATTAATTTCTTTAATAACTGAGCTGATTTTCTAAAAGCAAATGCTTTCGATTCCTTTGGGTATAGTGATTTTGTGGATTTTAAGCCATTTAGATGGAGTTTGTTCACATATAAATATGACTTCGTTTTAGGAGAACAGGAACTTGATTGTAGCTTATGCTGTGAATCTAAAATTATTTGGGGCTTTGGTAGGCAGTCATAGGATTCAACTCTAGCATCAGTAAAACATGTCTTCACCTGCTTACTTATTAATCTAGTTTGTCCACTGAAGAGAAATTAACATGTGTAGGCTAAATGCTGCGTATACATCACCAACATAAAGACCAAAAAGAGAAAAATGCCAATGCAGTGCGACTTTACTCTCATCTATCAGGTAAGGAACCAGGCGGTTGTACACAACATTTGTCTTGGGTCTTTCCTCTCTTTCTACTCCAGAGCTGACCTCGAGTGCATTTATAGGCTTCAGATTAGACTGTCAAAAACTGGAATCCATCTTCTTTATGTATTGGCAAAATCGTGCATAATCTGTCAGCAGTAGCAGCTTAATCTCTGCTAAAAGGAAGTCCAAGTGTGAGGTATTATGGAGTCTGAATTAATTATCCCCTAGAGGAGCTGCACCCAGAAGGGTCACTGGTAGGGCTTAATGCTAAGAAGTTTGACCTACATCTGTCTTCAATTCAATTCCTGGTGGTCAGTGAAAAAAAGAACAAGTTTAGTTTCATTATGCAAGTGTGCATTTCACTTCTTTATATAACTAGGAATTTGTGCAGCTCCGTGTCCGAAGAGCATAGCAAGACTGCCCAATCAGTTCAGTGAAATTTTGTGACTGAAATTCCTCCTCCTAAACTGGAGCACCTGCAGATAAAAATAAGTATTTTTCTTAGGTGTGGCAAAATTCTGTACCGTTCAACAAGGGCAGGAGAGATCTTACGTAGGAGTATAAATAGTGTCTCTTCAGAATGGTGTTTTTTTTCCTGAATGTGTTTGTTTGTTTAGAGGGAAGTAAAGCTGTAATGGCTGAGACCAAAATTCCATTTCACGCAGGATTTCAGCTATGATGGTGGCTTACAGCGGATAGTTGAGGGAGAGTAAAAATTTTACTTTTCTTTGTTGCTTCTCCATTAAATTCTTGTGGTTATGGAGATAGTGTGTGCTAGGACTTCCTACAATGGATGAAGCCTCTTTGTGTTCAGTAGCCTGTGTAGATTTTCATTCCGTGAATTTGTGTAATTCTATGATCAATCACGGAATGTTCTTCCATGAGTTTTAGCTTGTCAATTAATCTTGTTAAAATTGTTTGATGGAACAGTCAACAGTACTCAGGCTCTGTAGATGATTTCCAAGTGCTCTCTTAGTTCAGTCTCAAGCTTACACTTGAACACTCAGTCCTGATTTTCCATCGTGTTTACATGGTGAGCAGGCAGCCAAACTCATCATTTTTGCACACCAGCTTGTGGTAAGAAGAATGTGGTTTATATGCAAGATTGGGGCTTGCAAGCATTATCGATACAAGCATTCTGGCCCTTAGCTGAATACCACCCCTTGGTGCAGTTTTGTCATGGGCATCTCACCACAAAATTCTGTGGTACGCATTAAAAAAGTAGATGGCACCAAAAATTATATTCTTCCTCTGTCATGTTTGAAAATTTACATTTGAATGTAAAGCTGAGCTGCTTGCAAAGTAGGAGTAATATAAGGGCATTGACTGTGACCTGGTCCTGGACAGGGAAGCATTGTAAGTCCAAATTCAAAAACCTTTCCAGTCTGCATATATTTCTGCCCAGAGACTCAAATAACTTTCAAGAGAAGTATACCAATTTGTCTGTTTTATGAGGAGGAACCAAAACAAGTCTGCAGTAGAGAACTGGCAGCCTAGATCTTAGTGGTACAGGACTCTCCCTGCACCAGGGTAATGTTTGCTCTACAGCAAGAGAAACCAAGCCAGAACTCAGCCTTCACATCCTGTTTGGAGCTTCAAGTAGCAGGGGAAGGTCTCTCAACCCAGCAGCTGTGTAACTAATCCAAGATCTTCAACAGCCTCCAAGAGTTTGTCTGCTCAGATATCATTTGCTGGTTTCTTGCCATGCTCTGGAAGAACTGCTCTGGTGAGTATGTGTGTGTGAACACTGGAAGGGGAGTGGAAGGAGTGTGTACACAGACTGCAGCTGGGATACTCGTGGGTTGTCACTGGACAAAATGGTGGCTTTTGATGCCAGACCTTTTGGGCATTATGCCTTGCCATCTCCTCTCCTCATCCATGTGTAATGGGCTGTTCCCAAATCACCTTTCCTCATGCATCAGGGAATATGAACATTAATCCAAAATAACCTCTAGAGAGAGAACTTTGAGAGGGATGCTTGGCTTCTCTTTCCTGCTTGATTAATGTTCTCAAATGTGTGCAGCCCACAGGACTCAGAGGTCTGTAGTGTCTGTTCATCAGCTGAGCCCCATGTTAAAAACTTTGCCTGATTTTGTTCAGATAACAGTGAAGGGCATAATCCCGTAACTGAAGAAACATTCAGGGTTAATTGCTGTTGTGCTTATGCAGACTTCACTCAAGATGTATACCCTTGGGCCTAAGTTGCTTGAGTGTTGCCATAACTACTCCTGAAGATCTCTGTCCACTTTTTGCCGGTGCTGGTGTGAGATGTGTAATCAATCTCCACAGAAATGAGATGGAACTTGGTTGTTCCATTACATAAACCGCCTTCCTTCACACTGCTTCCACAGACTTTGAGCAATCAGTTCTGTCCTGGACTAGGGGCCGTCCACTTCACGTGGGGAAACACAAGCAGTCCTAGATAACAAGAACTCCAGAAGATTCTAGAAGAGTTTGCACATCAACTGAAGATGCCAGAATGTAAAATGAGAGTGAACTGCTTTGGGTTTCATCCTGCAGCAATATGATCTAGCAAACAGGCATAGCAGAACTCTTTTTAGGCTACCTGCTCCGGTTCTATATAGAAAAGCAGCTTGATTCTCTCTCTTCCTCGTGCAGGACAGACTATAAACCTGTAGCAAAAACAGTCATGAAGAACTATTCATTACAATAGTGACAAGCCAGCTTCTTATAATAACCTACACCTTCCTGCATTCTTGCTTACATGTTTCTCCTGCAATCTTAGTGAGATGGCAGTCTTGGAAATGCTAAAATCTGACCCAGAATCTCTGTCACTTTTCTTATTCTCCAAGTGATATTCCTATTAATGTAGCCTGTAGAATAACTCCAGCAGAGGGTTATAGATTAAACTGTGGCTTTAAATTGCAAGTGCCTTAATCGTAACTATATCCCCTTCATCCCTAAGGTTAAGTGACAGATTCTCTTGTTTGTCCAAAGTCAGTTCTGGTGTCACTGGCATCGTGACCACCCTGGCAAACCCCTGAAGGCAGATTGCTGTTCAACTTATAGACAAGCTTCACAAGGACTGAATAGATTTGTGAACCATAGCAAGACCTCTGACCTGACAGAAACATGAAGAGAGGAATGAAAAGCTGTGGCATGGCTTTCAGCTTTTCTTAAATTCCTGGAGCACCATAGCAGAGTCAGGGAGCACGAAAAAACTGCTGTGGGAGCTCTTTAGCCCAAGACCCAGCACCATCCAGTAACTTTTCTTCTGCCGTGCCAGGCTCTGGTATCCCAGAAGCTGAACCCTGCAAATCCAGGTCAAAAGTAGGAGCTAAGAATGGCTTACTCATAGACAAGTCCCGAATAGCAGATACATATCACCTTTAGCTGGACTGCAGTTACCCATTGCTTAATGAGACTTAGGGGCAAAGCAAGCAGAGCAGTGATCTTACAGCATATATCTGGCACAGAATTCTAGGTCCAGACCACTCTAGCTGGCTCTGGAGAGGTCACAGTTAAGTGGCTTGGAGGTTTTTGTTGTTTTGATTGTCTCTTTTTATTTATTTTAATAATGGGTTTATTTCTGTTCAGTTCCTCTTTCAAGGGAGCGTGCTGTTTAAATAGAGTTATTGTCTTTATTTGAGTTTTCACTCCGGGGGAGAGGTTTGCAGAACAGGAATCCTTTCAGGTTGAGTGACGTGTTGATCTGCGAAACAACAAAACAAAATGAGCTGTTCCTCACTTGTATCCAGCTTGTGAGTCAGCTTTAAGTTTTTGTCTTTATAACTGCTTGAACAAATGTGGTTTGTCCAAAGAAACTGTCTGATGCCCACAGATTCATTTAGCCTTCCTGGGACCTGTTCTTTGCATGCAGCTTTATCACAGCGTGGTGAGGAGTTGGGTGGGCAGAATCAAGTGTGTCCCAGTGCAGCTGGGGAATCCACGCTGAGAATCCATCAGTAATGGATGGATCATCATCAACTCTGAGTCTCTGCGGTGGCATGGAACCATGTAGAGAATTTGCATCCAGTGATATTCCTTCTTTCTGTGGTGGACTTACCAAAGGGACTGCAGGCTTAACCACCACATACAGGAGCTGAGGGGTGCCTTGTCCTAGAGAGAGAGATTTTTGTGTTAAAGTGAGTTCCAAACAAAGGGCCAGGGTCTGTACAATGTTTCAGGGTGTGCAAGATGACACCAAGAGACTTGTCACTCATGATCACTCCAAGTCTTCAGGACAGGCTGCCTTCTGATCATTTGCCCAACATCCTCAACACTGTGGCAAATAAAGAGAGCAGGAGAGAAATTATTGCCTGTCTTACACTGATTTGAAAAAAATGTATCAGTTGCAGCCCAAAACAAGCCTTTAAATTGTAGTGAAATGGAGAGTTATGGACAAAGGAATTGTGCCCCCAGGTTTTCATAGCTAAAAAGTGGAAGTGGTGCCAGGTTGATCCCTTTCTTTCTGGCTCACCTGGTGACTTGCAGGAGCAGTAGCTGCACACCCGGGCAGGGAAAGGCCGTGCTGGGAACTGAGGCAGCCTCCACAGTGGAACATGCAGGCAGAAGGAACAGTCACACAGCATTCAAGTTGCTGTTAGTTCAGCATGTGGTGCATCATGGAAAGGTGCTTGATGCTGAGATGCAAAAAGATGTCAGGCTGTCCTTGAGTGCAGTGTGGGGACAGTTTGTCTGTGTGCTATTTCAACACAGCTGGCTCAGTAAGCTTAGTTCTGAAACCAGCTGCTGAAAGCAAAACCAGTAGAAATTTCACATGACCTTTTTCACTGAACTCAGTAAAGCACTTGTGATGATATATCACATCTGAAATGAAAATGTTGCTGATGGAAATTATATTTTGTTCCAATTTCTGTTCAGTTTTGCAGTGCATAAGAAAGCAACTGGACAAAACTTAATAGTAAGAGAGAATACCAGGAATGCAGTAGAATGAAGTCCTCTTGTTACCAAAGGGTGGATAATATGGATCTGAGACATAGGAGCAGTAGCAAACCTCAAACTTCAGCATGCTGATTTTGATACCGTAGAAGAAAAATAGGCCAAAAAATATTATACATGTTATATGACATGTGGCCCCTGAATCTGTAGTCTTAATTGAAATAATTCTCAGCACTCTAAACTTTAGCTAACATTTCAGGTTAGAAATCTGAAATTTTCTTTCTCTGATCAATTTTTTCCCATAACAAATAAGAAAATTCATAAGAAAATCTATCCTGAAATGTTTTTTTGCAGCAGATCAATGGGCGGCTAAGATTAATAAGGATTGCAGGTCTGAACGATGGAGAAGTTGGATAACTGGACCATTGCACATTTCTTTGTAGGAAATCAATTTCTTGGGTTCTTCTTGATCATTCAGGTTAAAGGGATAATAGAAGCCAAGAAGACATTAGGACCTTTTAGTGATTAATAGTAGCTTTTGAGTATATTTTTGGCACTGCAAAACTGGGTGTTCATTTCTAATTACTTTGAAGGGGGAAAAGACAGGGAAATACTTTTCTTTCTTTATCAAACTGCATCAGAGAGAAGAGCACCAAAGTGCTCCAAGCTTTTCTCTAAGACTCACTTCATTACTCCCCTTTTCTGTTATTTCTCTGTTATTTTTTTCCATTTCTCTGGCTAGTGACCACACATCCAGGCTTTGACAGATATGGAAGTTCACAGATTGCCTTGTTCCCAAGGGAGACATGAGCTCATAGGAGTGAATATGACTTAGTGAAACGTTTATATGCACCTGGGTTTTAAAAAGCCACTTGTTTCTTTCCATTGCTCTGCATATGTGCAACATCTGATTCCTGGCACCCAAGACCCACTGACTACTTTTATTATTCATAGGCTTCACCTCATTTGCATAAACCAATATTTGCTCAGAATGTGCCTTACCCCCTTGAATAATACAATGGTGAGGGGTAAGGGTTAATGGTGCTTTCTTGCCAGTACACACAGCATAAAAGCTGTCACTGGGATTCAGGGAAACAAGGTTCGGCAGGGACAGTGGTGGCAAGGTGCATCTGTAGTATCAGAAAGCTTATGTCATTCTTGTGTTCAAGATTCTTACACTGAAAACCAAAGGGCCTAAAAAAGTTTGGGGACATTACATTAAAATGTTATGGTAGAAGAAAGATGCCATATAATTAGCTGATGTGGGGACTGGATGTTTTGTGTTCTATCTGTGAAAATCAGATGTTATTTAGAGAAACAGAGTAATGTCAAGCTCAAAACTGTTTGCATCAGTTGTACCAGGCATTATCAGTATTCTATAAAGAATAGGAGCTGTATTCTCAGAATGCCCAACACATACATGCTTTATTAAATAGCAATCAAATTATTTCTTTGGGAAATGAAGACCTGAACCACTACGAATTATCTCCGAATTTTTTTTTCCCCAGTAAATGAACTCGTTTGGGTATATGTGTAAGTGTTTGATAGGGGATTTTTAGTGCACTTTTACATGACTACATGCATGACCCTGTGTGCTGTTTTTCTTTCATTCCATTTTCCAGCTGCCTGCCCGGTTCTGTGCAGTGGCAATGGTCAGTACTCCAAAGGCACCTGCTTGTGCTACAGTGGCTGGAAAGGTCCAGAGTGTGACGTACCCATCAGCCAGTGCATTGACCCCTCATGTGGAGGTCATGGTTCCTGCATCGAAGGGAACTGTGTCTGTTCTGTGGGCTATAAAGGAGAGAACTGTGAGGAAGGTAGGATATTTATTTTCTGTGTTGTGAGTTTGTTTTCTGGGTTTGGGAGTTCTTTAAAAGGTAGGAAAAAAAGAAAGAACAGAATAAAAATCTAAGCATAAAACTGCTGTAGCAGATTATTGTAAAAGAGGGTCAAAATATAGTCCATCACAATTTTACTGATCTATGAGAGTTCAGACAGAACTTCTGCCTTCTGTATACATTGCTTTGCAGTATTAAGAGTGTCTACCGCAAGTAAACCTGAATAATTCCTTTGTTGAAGAGCAAAGAAAAATCTTTTCTTATGGATTGTGTTTACCGAACAATTTAGGTGTGAAATGTGGAGGAAAAAGGAACAGTGGTAGACAAAATTGTACAGCTTCAACTTCACACAAAGCACATATCAATCACTATTAAGACAGAAGCTGATGAAAAATACTTGAAAGACTTAGATATCCATGTTACTTACAGACTTAATGTGGGGCAAATTACTCCTGTTGGCTGCAATCATATGGGATTAAGGAAAGGTAGATGGCACACACAAACAGTAACTGTCCTTTAAATGCAGAAAAGCTTCTCAGGTTGAAAAGTGTCCAATTCCTTGAGTATGTAGAATGAGCAAATTTTAAAAAATAACCCATGCAAAATGTGGTCATAGATTAAACTCAATACTGGTTGTATTCACAGAGTTTTCTGTTAGAATGCACAACATGAATTGGACTGTTTGTTGGGTTTTTTTTAAAAATATATTACTGTGCTCCAGAGTTTATTAATCCTCCAAAGGGAGAACCAGCTTGAGTACTGAAGTGATAGGGCTGGGATGTCATGCTGCTAGGACTGAGGAGTCTCTCTGGATTATTCTGAATGGGTTGCAGAGCTCTGTTGATACTGTGTGTATAGATTTTTATCTTACCTGATAGTAAACAGCTATATGATGTCTCTCCCATCAGAAAACAAAGGGAAGAAAGCTGTGGATAAACAAACCACTAAGGGTTTTATTCTCAGGACCATGGTCATCACCTTTTGGACAAGATCTTGCATTAGTCTGAGTGAGCTTGTGGTAAAAGGGAAAAAAAAGCCAACAAACCAAGGCTCCTCATTGGTGGGATTGCAATTGTTTGCTCAGTTTACTCCTGTTGTCTCCTTCCACTAAATCCTCTAAACACTGGTTATTAGAGCTTTTCTCCAGAATTTAGATGAAGTCAAGAGTTTTTTTAATGGATTACATTTTAAACTATATTCAGAAAATGCTGTAATGTCCTTTTTTTTCTCCTTAGAATTGGTAGTTCTCAGTTCACCCCGAGTGTATGATACTAGGAGATACTCAAAAATTATCTGAAATGCCTTGCTTTAACTATCATTCTCATCAAAATCAAAGATGGAAAAGACTGTCTTTAACATGGTCTAGAGCATCCAATCTATTCCCCAGGAATGTAGAACCTCTCATTCTGGTACTAACTGCAGTTGTTTGCTTGGTCTCATTGAGGTTTAAACATTTCATCATGTATTCTGTTGTGGTATAAATGCTTGTGTTATTAGAGAGATTATGGTAGATGGCCTAAAACGATCTTTGTTTCATTTAATTCTGCAAATTTTACCTTGCCAGCCATTCCTCCCTCATTTTGATTGTTATTTCCAGCTACTTGCATGGAATTCTCTCTCTGCTTTCAGTTCTTTAGAAGGGCTGGGGTTTATCTGGACCAGACACCTTGGATCCCCAAACTCTTTTAAGAGAAATAGGCTCCTGTAGTGCTCAATCCATGTCATCCTCAGGTGAATGTTTGGAATGGTGAAGCAAAGACATCAGCAGCTCCAGAGAAGTTTATAGAACAAGCCAGCTCAGACCTTTTTGCAAAGGTGTTGTGTTGACCCCAACCGAAACTGGGAACACAACAAAACTGTCAGTCAACAAAGCTTTTGGGAGGTGAATTGCTCTGTGAGATGAAAGGATATGCACTATTTATTCAACACTGCTTGGAAGGATACGTTTTTTCTTAAAAAGATAAATGGGTTACAAAGGCAGGAGGTATCGATTGCAGGCTTGGAAGGGGCCAATAACATGACAAGAAAGGTTAAAGTAACCTTTTGCATATATGATTGGGCAATAAATAAGTCAATAAATTAATTTACAAATAAATAAAAATCAAACACCATGTTTCTACTCTCAAATTCCATTTCTTTTGTTCATATTTCTTACATTAATTTGATAGCTATGGGAGAAAGGGTATACTATGAAGTGGTGTCTCTGTAATTAATCATCTAGTCTTAGTTAAAGTTTTTTGCTTGAATTGAAATTTTGCACTTTTAATGGTAGAATGATAGAAATAATATTTCTGTATTTATATATAATATATGAAATCTCCTCTATTGATTTGAACTTCCAAGAGGAATGGCAAAGGTTGATTCATTTGCCATTTTCCAACTAGGATATTGGATTAGAATAAGTGGGTCAGCAATTTTTATTCTTCCCAATAGCTTTTTATTTCTGATATTCATCATGGTCATGTTGTTCAAACAATTTACCTGAAATGAAAGTGACACCAAAATCAATATTTTTGATGCACAATTTTTGCAGCATAAACACTGTTTTTCTATTAACAAATTTGCACACAAGATGAAGTGGGGTATTTGTCAGGCTTCGTTCAGTCTGCTTTGGGGGGGACACGAGTGAAATTGCCAAATTAGGTTAAGTTAAGGGTGGTTTTCTTGTCACTTTCCTGGTCGAGTCATTTTTCAATGACATTTAACTTCAAAAGTGTAATTCATGGCTCTTTGGGGACTTCATGGTACATATTGTTCAGAAAACTCCTTGACCTCCTTTTTTGTCCTTAAGGATATAAATTGCTTTCAGTACCTTTTTTGTCAAATCTACAGAGGGCCCCGTACTAAATGAGCTCTAATGATCTGAGCTGCCAGGGGGCTGTGAGTTCCACGCCTAACGTACTTGCTAAGGCGCATTCTCCTTTGTTTAAACACCAAAGACTGTCCATTTATAAATCCTGATTAAATACCATTGTAAACCCTGCTACACCTCAGGGCCAGAACCTTTACAACACCAGTCAGTGCAGTTCTGTTGCAGGTAATCACATTATGCTAATTTCAACAGCCGAGGATCTGGCCCGGGATGATAACTCTGAGCATGTATTAAAATAGAACGAGATTGGAGCTCAGAGTAAAAACTCTCCTCAGTTTAAACTTAGAAAGCTACTACTTACCCAGATGATAGAACAAAACCGCTGTAAAGCACATTTGTCTAGAACAAGGGACAAAGGTGTTTAGTGTGTTATCCTGTAAAACAAGGGAGATTGGGGGCTTAGGGGCATTGATAGGCTCATTCTGTAGAAATAAATCAAAGCTGCATGAGCACTGTAATTCAGGATAGAGGGAAGACAATTTATGTAGCAGAAGGTGGAGTTTTTCAAATGCTCCACATTCCTTTCGTTAGTGCTTTCATTTGAGAAGGAAGACGATATGTTCCTGACATAGGGGGAGTACATTATGAATTATCATTATCTCCTAAAGTTGGCTGTCCTATAATGATGTTATACACGTATTACCCTTCTACATTTTCTGTTTAAGTATATATTCTAAAAAACCCCAGAATAGACCAAATGTAGGGGGGAAGCAACCTTCATCCTAAAAGTAAATTGACGTAAGTTTTTGTATACTTTACATCTTTATTTAATCAGACTGTTTTATCACAGCTCTGTGTCCATTGGGTTCAACAGAAATTGTATAAAGGACACATTGTAAACTTCAGACAGGTTATAATTTGGCTAAGCACAGAAAAGGGGTAACAATACAGGACAAGCACTCTGTGTAATTTAAAACAGTTTATGAATTTATCAGCTTTGAGGTGAACCACAAACCAATCTTGGTTTACCTATAAACATGAAATTGCATTATAATATTTTTGTGTCTGATTAAGCTTTAAATCTTTTTTTAAAAAAGAGAAAAAACAAACCCAAAACTACAGCCAATGTCATCATTAAAATGAAAATCTTTTAAGGAATTTTACAGTAATTTATTCCTATACTACTGTATTCTGAATTCTGTACTCCTGTATTCTGATAGCTCATGTTATTGCATCTCTAAAGGTGCCTGTCTCAATCCTCTCCCTGTATCTGATCTATATACTTGCTTTAAATGTTCTGCATCTAAATAAAATAGTTTGACAAGGCTGTATGTTTATACAAAAGTTGAGATTTGAAAGATCAAGTATTGTTCACATCAGGTAGAGTGAAAATGTCTCTGCCTTCATTTAGAAGGATCAATTTGGAAAAGATGAGAGATAAATCACTTTCATTATAAACTCAGATCTTCCTGGGAGCAGCAAGAGGGAATGCCAATCATTCTTGGTCCTGCTGTTGTGAGCTAATATATACCAGTCATGAGATGAATTCAAGTTACATAAGACATGAATTTGACCTTGGCCTTCAATTCCACAGTAAAAGGCACTTGGTAAAGCCTCTGTGTGGTTACTGGCAGTAAAGCATAGTATTCTTACAGAGATTCGTGATATAAAATAAAAATTTGGAAACTCATAATGTTACTGATAAAGTTTATTTGAAAGACAGCTTGTAACTTTCCTTTATAGGACTGAAATAGCAACTGAAATTTCATTGCATCATTTTCCATCCTAACTATTTTCACTTTCTTGTTTCTGGGTTGAGATCCATATCTGTATCTGGTTTTACTTCCTTAAGAGAAACAATCTGCTGGTTTAGAATATGGGTTGAAGTAACCAGGGCTCTCAGTTTTACAGCTCAGCTACTAATGGACCATGGATCAAACATTTCAGAAGTGCCTGAATGATCAGGAGTCTAAATGAAGCTGAAAGCCACTGACATTTTGACTTCAAGGTACTTGAAGTGGCTGTCCTAATGTTGTTCTCACAACGCTCTAGCATTTCAATAGCAGTTTTTATACAGATACTCCAAATAAAAAATCCTTTTAAACTGCAAATTATTAACTGACTGTGTAATTTAAATACAGTACATGAGTCATTGGATCTTCAATGTATTTCAGAAGAAATGTCTCCAGGTTTATGTGTGGAGCTCTGACTATATATATTTAAGTGCTATTTTTAAGTCTTCATGCTTCTCCACCACAGCATTCATGCAGTAAACTGTCATTGTACAGTCAAACCCTGCTTGATTTATTTAATGCAAAATGTAAATTACTTCACTTTCCAATTCTTAAACCAGGTATTAATATGACTCGGAGAACTACCTCAAGTTGCTTTATTTGTCACCGTGGTACAGACTTTCCAAACATCCCCTTGTGTGAAGTGACCCTTCTCTACATTGTTTTTGTTTTCTCCTGCAGTGGATTGCTTAGACCCGACGTGCTCCAACCACGGGGTGTGTGTGAACGGAGAATGTCTCTGCAGCCCAGGCTGGGGAGGAGTGAACTGTGAGCTGCCCAGAGCCCAGTGCCCTGACCAGTGCAGCGGGCACGGCTCCTACCTGGCTGACACGGGGCTTTGCAGCTGTGACCCCAACTGGATGGGCCCCGACTGCTCCGTTGGTAAGAAAAAGAGTTTTTCCTGATTTTGCAAGTATGTTGCTATTTTTTTTTTTAATGTTAATACCTATGGAAAGTTTGAAATGCAGTAATAATTTAGAAAGTTTTTTCGTTACACATTTGGTCTTGTTTAATTCTGGTGGGAAGAAGTGTGTATGTATCTCTATATATATTTTCATGACATTCTTAATTTGGGGCTGTCAGCTGAGGGTGAGGTGGGTGCAGATTAGGAGTCTGTGTTTTGTTCTAGCACTGATTCTCTTTTAGACTGAAAAAGTTACGTAAGTGTACTTCTGTTTCCCAACTGTAAATGAAAGTGTCCATCATTTATGGGAAAAAAACCTGGGAATTTTGCTTTCACATACAGTGCTGAACCTAGAGATGGTACTGTAGGTCAAAACCAAGTCTCTCAAAATTTTATTTGCATTTTTCAGTTATTCAGTTATTTTCTAAGATTAATCAGCTAGAATACCCCACCAGTGACATGAATATCAAGATACGTTTTCTTCTTCGTGGATAAGCAGTCAGAAAAATTCATGAATGAGAGTTTCGCTGCCACTTTCTTTGGTGATGCATGGGGCAAAAGACCCTCCTGCTTATCTGCAACTTCAGCTGGCAGGGAGCAGTAGAATTTTTGGAGTGAGACACCAGATAACTGACCATGTTAGTAATAGGAACCCAAAATCTCTCCTTGGAAAGTGACTTTTACCCATCATTCTAAATGACCCTGAATTGCTGCCATTCTCTGCCAAATGAGTTTTAGGTGAGTTTCAGTCTCATTCTTAGCAGATCAATATCTGTCAAAATCACCCGAGGTCCAGGTTTGAGTAAAGCAGAGCCTCCTGCTCGCTTCCTTTGCTGCCGGCAGGTGTTGGGGACACCACCTCTGCCATGTGTTTGTATCTGCATGGAGGATGCAGCCCTACAGGTCTGTCCAGCGTTCATTAGCAGATTTTTTTAAACAACTTTTAAACAGAATTTAGTTTGCTTTTAAACAAAAATGAAATGCCAGTTTTCATCAGACTATGAGCAGGCCAGCTTTGGAGAGGCCGTAGTTTTGAGCGGAAGCACTGCTGCCGTGCTCCCTTTGCCCTGGGGCGCGGGGCTGGCTGTAACTCCTGCTCTCTCTCCTAGAAGTGTGCTCCGTGGACTGTGGCACCCACGGCGTTTGCATCGGCGGAGCCTGTCGCTGCGAGGAGGGCTGGACAGGGGCGGCCTGCGACCAGCGTGTGTGCCACCCCCGCTGCACGGAGCACGGGACTTGTAAAGATGGGAAGTGTGAATGCAGAGAGGGCTGGAATGGGGAGCACTGCACCATTGGTAGGCAAACGACAGGCACCGAAACAGGCACATATTGCTTTCTTTTCATAAATCGTAGAGACATAGTTACTGTCGTGGACTGTAATAGGCTGTTCCCTTAAGGACCCACGTGCTCTCAGATAGTAACCCTGACTCAAAATGTATTGGGAGAAATGCAGATAGGCTCTTGGAATCATTTCAAATCATAACAAACTGGTTTGCAGAGAAAAAAAAAACAAACAAAACCAAAAAATTCCACATTAGTAAGTAAAGATGTAACAAATGGTCCATCCCAGTATCATTCGAGCCTGAATGATTTGCAGACTTAACTAAGCATTCCTTTGTGTGAATGGCCTCTTTAATTTCCTGGTCTGATGCATCAGTGCTCTCCTGCTGTTGCACATCACATCTGAAACACGCCCCCAGCAGCACCACCCAGAGCAGGGGGTCCTGGTGGTACAGAACAGCTCCCTGGCACTGTCTCGTGCTGTGCTGTGACAGTGGCCGTGGTGTCTGCATGGGGACAGTGCCAGCGTGCGAGGGCCCGTGGGCTGCTGTGAGCCCCTTCCCTGAGAGCCTGCTGCTCGCTGCAGCATCAGCATCACGATCTCACCTGGGCTCCGTCAGCCTGGGAAGTTCAAAAAGGTCATTCTTACACAAAGCAATGATGTTCTAACGCCTCAATTACCGTGCTTGAAAATTTACTCTGAGGAGGAATGAATTGTTCCTGAATGCAGTTTTTTATTTTGTCTCTGCAAGCAGTCAGGCAGTCTATTTGGATTGTTTTGAAAAGTTACTCAAACCAAAGGAAAAAACTGTTATTTAGCCTGAGCTGTAATCAAAAAAGGGAAATTCTCAGTGATCACATCCCTTCTGAGAAATCTGAGCAAATTCATCTGGAACAAGAGTATCTCATCTACTGAGACTGTGAGGTTCAGGCAAGTGTGCTTTTCTCCAGAGAATTTTTGGAGAACTGTGACATATACCTTAGAAGAAATCTGGTGAGTCCAAATCCAGAGTCATGTTGTTTTTGTTATCTTAAGGTGGTGAATTTAACAAAGAACAGAGTAGGTCACTTGAGATTTTCATGGCAATCAGGGACCCTAATGGGACAGTCCTATTACAAGTGAATTGTTATTTCTTTACTTAAAAGTATGGTGAGATCCTTGCATCCCTCAAGCTGTTTTTCTTTTTCATTCCCCTCTGATTTCTCTCTGGATATACAAACCATTTCTGATACACACTTGAGTTGGAAACTAAAAGTATACTCTTATTGGAGAGATTAAAAAAAAAAAATTGATACATATTTCGGGGCATATCCTTTGATGTTGTGGTGCTGCATGCTTCTGCCACACTGTGCTAATATGATTTAAATCAAAGGCTTTATGACTGAACACTTTGTGACCAGCACAGATGCAGAGTGGTTTTGTCATAATTGCTTTCAGACTTCCATCATATCAATATACCTCTGCTAGATTAATCCAGGCATTTTGTTTTCATATTAAGTTCTTCCCAGATCTTTACAAAATGCCTAGTATGTAATTTTTTCATTAAATTCTGTAATAATTGCTTATTTCAGAAGTTGATGCTTTGCACAAAATTTGTTTTGCTTTATAATCTCTCAGTAATGTGCCAATGTTTAGAAGTAATTAGTGTATGTAAAGTCTTCGTTACTGTGCAGACAAAAAGATGCCTTTTACCAAGATCTCAAAAGTATGCTGAAAATTGCAAGCTGAACTAGTGAACTCTGAAGTGAGATTTTAATTTTCAGAGCTTTGAACAAAATCTCTTCCTTATTATTGATGTATATAATCAATTCTTTCCAGAGGAAGAGCGATGCTTCTAAAGTGATAAAAATATGCATAAGCTTTCTTTGTTTTATTAGAAGGATTTCCTTGAAACTTAGGGTGGTCCTGCCTGTGGCAAAGATGAGACTAGTGCAAAAAATTCAGGTATGCCCTTCTAGTTATTGTGGATCAAATTTGTGCAGTCAGAAGTTGTCTGTTGCACGCAGACAGACATTCTTGTGACAGGCCTGTATTAGTAAGAATTTTCACGTGGTCATTTCCTGAGGCCATTTACAAAAGAACAAAGGCTGATGCCAGGAATGGGAGTTCAAAGGAACAACTCAGCGTGACCCCGCTGGTTCGTGTTACATGGGGCTGAAACACAGAGTTCAGGGGAAAAGGATGGTAAAAGTGATTTTTGTCAGTATTGGTACGAAAAATGCTAGAAGTTGCCACTGGGAAATTTGTGCTTAGAGTGAATTGGTACTTTGGTACAACGATGAGTTGCTCAAGATGTTTTAAATGTTGGTGTGAAGAGCTAAAGTGCACTTAAACTTTGCAGAAACTCGCTGTAATTTGGAGTACTGCCTTTATGGTTTCATTTTTGGCTGAAAGTTTGACACACCATTTAATGTCAGAATTACTGAGGAGTGTCCACCTAAAAAGATGGCACAAATTAGTCCTTTCTGGAAGGTACCTGACAAACTGGACAGTCTGTTTGTCCTAAGGCAGAAAATGCAAATCCTGTGGGAGAGGTTATTTACTCTGGATTTCCATTTTTGCTACACCTAGTCTGAAATGAAGTCAGCAGAAAAACTTGCTTTGATTCCAGTGATTTTAGGCCAAGTCCACTTAGAACAAAGTGATCTGTGAGGAAGAAAAGGAGATTTCTGTATACAAACCATTTTCTTTTATTCGTGCTTCTTTACCAGTTTCATGTGCTATATTTACATATCAGTGGAAAAGAAATCATCGTAGCAACCTGCAGGTATCCAAGTTCATTCAGGATCTTTTATTCTATTTAATATCAAATTAGGCTTTAATAGATGCTTGACAGAATGCACACTCCTTGTCAGTTCATTGTTGAGTATCTAAGGTCAAAAGTTTTAGTAGAACTGCATTTTTAACTCTCAGAATTACCTGCTTTAAGGAAAGCACTCAGAAAATCCTCCCAGGACAGCAGTGTGAGCTCAGTGTTAGCACAGTGTTTGTGCAAAGCAGCTTTCGCTGTGTGCAATAGAATTACTTATAAGAGTCAATGCAAATAAAAATGCATGCATGTTCCAAGTTACACAGATTTTGATAAATCTATATCCAAATAATATAAAAGTGACAGGAGTGGGTGTCTGGTCTTGCTCAGATGCTGTTCCCAGCAGAGCAGAACTTCAGTTCACTTTGGCACTTCAGGTAAGAAAAGAAATTGCTTACTGGAGTGGTGATAAAGAAAATTAATCTTTTCCCAGTGCAAAAATAGACCTGTCAGGATATGTTTATTAAGTGATTACTATTCATTGATTGCAATTATGGAGGAAGTTATAACTAAATAATAGAGGGTAATCTAGATGAGGAAAGAAATATTGGAAAACTAATAACAAAGTGAAAGAAAGGCATAGAAGTTGTTAATCTTGAACCCATTTCATGACAGAAATTTAAGATGGAGGATTTAGCTTTTCCTTGAATCATCTGAATGTTGTTAAAGCATGGTGTTATAAAACAGATCTGTTATTTTCACTGAAAATAATATCTGGATGTTTAAAACTGTTGTTCTAAATGCTTGCAGAGGCTGTTCTGCATATAAACTGTCAAGATAGTATTCCAAGGACAGTGTGATATATATGGAGATCTTATGAAACAGTCAGAAATACCATTTTAAAAGTGTAATTCCATCTGTAATTCAAATCCCTGCAGCATGGACTCTTACTAAGTTATTGGTAAAAATCTCACTGGGAGACCAGTGAAACCAGGAATTAATCTTAAATATTTATAAGCAAAATTTAAATGTCTGCGAATGGATCTTTTAAGGTGAGCTCTGACCAGAAGGTGATAAATGAGTTTTTCTTTGTGGCTGCCTGTCATATTCCCAAGCCTTGCTCGTCCGCTCATGTCCTCCATTAGATGTAGGTTAAGCACTCCTTTTCAAACAGAAAGTGGGAAAAGATTCTACTCGAGGCTATTTGATATATGGATACTCTGCTGCAGATTTCGATCCAGACAGTTCTTATGTTCTTTTTTTTCTACTTTTTGATGCAACTGAGCTGTAGTCCTGGTATAGATGTTGAAGCTAAGCCTCCACCTGCCTGCCTGCCTGCCAAAACATGAACAGCTGATGCATCCGTCTCTGCAGGCTCTGCTGACATTCATTTGGCTTGGAAAAAACCCTTAAGATCATCAAGTCCAGCCATAAACCTCACACTATTCTTGGCCTTGATACTGCTTTCTGAAATCTTGCTCCAGAGGAGGGGATCAGCAACTTTCTTTCCCCCACTGAGTCCTTGCCCTGTGTACTAAAACTGTCAAAATTGTAGGATAAGTTCCTTAGTAAAGAAGGGGTTTGGAAATCTGTATTGGCTCTGTATCTTATCTTCTATGTTTTCAGGGTCTTGAATAAAGGAGAAATATTTGAAAAACGCTAGGATTCGGTTACCTACATGGTGGAAAATAACCTATTATTTTCAGATGCATAAAAATGTACAGGAAAAAGAAAGGACTCTGTGTTCAGGATGATTAAGAAGTTTAAGTTACAGTAAAAGATATTTGTGTTAGGTTCTAGGAAAAACCACATTACCAGCAAATGGAAAACTGAAGGAGGTTGTCCAAGCAAGTTGTGAATTCCTCATCGATGAAGTTTTTTAGCAACCATTTAGACAAACATCTGTCAGGAATAAGAGAGGTAATTCATCTCACCCTGGGGCAGCAGGCTCACCAGAAATCATTGAACTCTGTGATCTCTCTTCCAGTCTCCTCTTGAATGAGCTTTAAAGGAAGCATTCTTTCTAAAGACTTCATTTTGTAATGGCCTACCTCAAGATTTGTACTGTCATTCCCTTTAAGAATCCAGTGCCACTGTTGGAAGTAGAATTGATAATTTATCCAACCAAGGAGACTAATCTATGTGGTTTGTATTTGCAGAACAGTGGGTTGTTGATGTGCATATTGAGCCACTCTGAAACATCCAAACAAACTTACACCCAGTAGGTAAATACTTTAAATGCTCTCCCTTTAAAGGTGAACACTGTGTGGACCACCTCTGGTTTTTATAAGAAATTGTTTACTAAAAACTTTTCCCCCCGAGTGCTTTGGGATGACCTTTCCAGCTTTTAGACATGTTTGTATTTTCTATCAACTGGATGGAATACCACTAGTGTAAAGATTTAGTTCTTTACCTTATCATGGACTCAATAATCAATAGAAACATTAATAATGCAGCATTGTGTTATCTTTGGAGATAGCAAGATATTTTTGTCCCATGATAATGCTCTTTGTGTCAAAGATTTTTTTGCCTCTACTACTGATTTCTCTTGTTGTAATTACAATGGTAATGATTCAAAGATGAGGCAATTTTCAGGAGAGATGGAAAGTGTGTGGGAGGAGGCAGTGGAAAGCCATCGTATCTGACAAAGAGCAATTTAGAAGGAGCTAGATATATTAGACTTCTCCAATGCATTTCTAACTTAAAATTAATCTGTAACAGTTTATAAGCTATCAAGGCATAAAGAACCCTCTAACAACGATGACAGGAATTCAGATTGCATGCTCTGAGGAGGGAGGAACACATTTTTTCATTTGATTTGAAAAATGCATAGAATATTTGGGTCATGACCACTTTTCATTACTGCTGATATAGAGATATGTTGGTAATATTTATATGATGACATGACCAAAAACGTTTGAGATGTTGGCTGTTCCTGAATGTGCACATTCCAGTTCATCACCTGTATCACACAGTTATCCCACTGTTTTTACACCTGGAAGCAGATTTCTCATGATGCAGCCTTTTAGGCACCTGGTGCCAAGCTTCCATTGGTGTTAAGGGGTTTTTCCCCCCATGCCTCTTCAGCAAAGCGGAAGAGCAGCAGGTACCTCGTGAGGCAACTAGAGAGATTCTCAATGATTTCTGTCACTCACTGCACATCATTCACATTTTCAGTTCCATCATTCAAACACAAAAGGTAGAACATTCTACTCAAAAGGTAGAAATTTTCCTTATAGGGTGGAAATTTGGTAACATGTGTTATGTCATGTTACATTTTATAACCAAAGCCATGAAATGTACTCGTCACTTAGATAAATGGTCATCTAGTCCAACAGCTCTGTGCTTCAGCAAAGGTGCAAGTTCCTGGTAAATAAACATCTGGTAAATAAATTTCTTCCTGGAAAGCTGATGCTTCTTATTTATCCCAGCTACATTTGCTATTGAGGTGCTTTGTTGGTCATCTCATCTTTGTCATCTTTTACTTCACTTCCAAAACTTCAGAATAAAATCTCTTGGCTGTAGAGTCCCCAGGTTCCATACTATGTGGATGGCTCTTGCTTGGGATTTCTGGTTCTGGTTTTTAACTTTGCAAATTCCTGTGCTCAAAAGTGAAATATACCGGCTACTTTTGTGGATCAGGGATGAGTAAACTTTCTAAACAATTTCTGCAGCACTAAGGAATCTGGAACTACAATATGCATCCACTTAATTTTATCATAGCTGAGCAAGGTAGCTGGTTATGAATACTTGGAAGGAAATATTCTATGTAGAGATTTATGTATAGTGAGAGTGGTTTGACTTTCAAGGAGTTTAGAAACAGAATTCCTTTTCGTTTGCAGAATTTACAGGGGGCAGCTGGGGATATTTTTTGACTGAAAGGCAAGCTTATTCATGAGGAAGAGCTTTCCTGTTTGCATTCTTTGCTGAGGGCTTCCTGTAAATGATTGAAACATGTCACAGCTCAGTGTCAGAATACTTGAGTGGCTTTTTTCTTTCTCTTTTTACAGGATATTTGCAGAACATGACCTTATTTCTTTCCTTTCTAGCCTAAAAAATTTAATGAGTATGTTTTCAGCAAAACTTCCTGCATTTTGTCTGGTACTTCAAAGGTGCACCCAGAAGATACTGGTGAATAGTTTCCCAAACTAAAACCACATTTCTTTTTTCTCCTTTTGGACGGGCTTCTTCATGAGTTATATTGATTTTCTGGCCAATTCTTGAACTCTTAAAAGACCACAAAAAGGGAGGGAGGGCAATCAATCAGGGAGCTGATCTAACTTTTGAAAGGGCAGAGCCGATTACGCTGTTCATTGCAGTATTCCCAGAGTCAGACAATCTTCTCTTCTCCTGCAGATAATATTTTCTGTATTATTTTGTACCCTGTGGTGTCAAGCAGAGCTTCAGCAAGTGAGTGAATTACACAGTGTTGCTGGAAACAAAACAACAAAGACACAGGAATGCTTGTGAGAGGTCAGTGACGTGCATTGTATAGAGATAGAAAGGCAGAACTGGATCTTGCAAAATAGACATGTATATACATATATATAATATTTATACTTACTAAGAAAGGAATACAAAGGAGAACAGTACCTGCCCATCCTTTTGAGACCTGCTGTTCGTGTTCCTGTTAAAGATACTTTTTTCTTGATCACTTCCATTCTTGCTTATACATTCTCAAGGTATTCTTGCATCTTCAGTATCAGTTTCACATAATCTTTCATGCTTGAAGATGCAAATAAAGCCAAATGTGTTTTGCCTGACTGCTGCAAACTCTGTGGAATAATATTTCAGATGCAAAGCTTTGCAAAGTTTTTTTTTTTTTCAGCTTCTTGCCAATTTAATATCAAATTAACAGTAGGATGCATTAGAAGTTAGAGACTTGTCTTCCTAGGATATTTGATGCCTTTGAAATTCTCTGCTCAATATTTTCTTAGTTTAATGTTGTATTAAAAATATTAATGTCAGAAATAAAAAGGAAAAAAATGGTCTCTGTAGCACCTCTGAGGTGTCAGTTCAGGATTTTGCTGTGTGATCTATTTAGGGCTTCAGGGAAAAATGAAACTATTGAAAGCCTTCTCTTTAAGCTGTCAGTTCTCTCCTGTGCAGTAACTACTCACTGAGGATGAATTCACACTGATGCTGAATATTGATACATCCTTCTTTCACTAAAAGCCCTTACTTAGACAGTTTTTTAAAAGATCTTAAGGAATGAATATGGGGACTTGTTCAGAGCACAAGTTATGAGGTATCATGAGCCCTTCTTATTGAAGCAAGTTTTTTACAAAATTTATATTATCCAGGTCTTTTCTCTTGTTCCTTCTTTCTTTCTTTCCCTCCCTGTTCTGACCTGCTTATGAAATGCTCAACAGGATAATGACGCTTCTGGAGATTATTCCTGTGTGTTGCCCCAGCCTATTTCATTTTGCATGTAGTTTTTCTATACATATAAAAAGAAGCAAAGTTTGCTGTCCGGTAGAAATCATCGTATAATATAATATATCTCATTTGCTCAATGAAATTACGAACATTATTTGAGTTACTGAAATGTAAGAGCTAAGCACAAACTTGAGTATTCTTAAAGGCATTTAGGTCTGATGTTTTAGTCCATGTTCATCTCATCATGTTGAAAGTGAAAATAATTGGAATAATCCTGAGGTCGCTATTACCTGATTTATAGCTGCCAAGAAATTGTGACCAACTGTGTAGATTTCTACAGTTTCCAGCACATTCTGCTGTCATGTTTTCAGTGATGTAGTATTGACTGACATATAGCTGTCCATCTCAGGCCGTCAGTTGTCTTCAAAACACATCCATGCTGGGATAGATGGAGACAAAGCAGTGCTGGTGTCTCATTAATCAGCAGTTCACAGTCATGCTGCTGAAAGCCAAAGGAAAAGCAGGACATGATATATTAAGGTTGCTGTGTTTGTCGTTATCCCCTCTTCATTCACTAACGGGATTAGAGCAGAAAGGATTCATGGCCCAGCTGTTCCCTGAGGATTTTCAACTCTGAGAGCTGACCCTGAGCACTGCATGCTGCACACTTAAATGTTTCCCTCAAAAAAAGTACCTCTCTTAAACAGTTAAGCAGTTCTCATGGAAAAGTAGCAAGTTTGCTTTCACAAAGGCTTTGGTGTGACATGGATCATGACATTATCCTTAGTGAAAATTTAGGCAGAGGAGACGTGACTGTCTGCTTATCCATGTGAAGCTTTTCTCCTTCTCGCTCTACTACACTTAAAAGATGTTTTTACTCCTGCCTTACTGTGATCAGCCAGTTGTGTGGCCCATGAGTGGTGTCTGACATCTGGTCTGGATTTTCTTGTGGTGGCTCTCTGGTTTTTGGGAGCTGTGCAGTGAGTCCTAGATGTTCAAGTGTCAAACAGTCTCTGGGTTATCTCAAACGTGGTTTGCACAACAGCCCCCAAAGTCCTGCCCACCTCACTTGCACGTCCTCTGTTCCACAGTGCCTCTTCAAAGGCCATGGGTGTCCTGCATTCTGGACCTAGGGAGCCATAATTTTGACAAACAACTATTTAAGTTTATTGCTTTTTTCCTAATCCCACTGTATTTTTAGTTTCTATTTGCAGTTTTTAACAGTTCGGTGCAAAGCAGGTTGATCAAACTCAGCATTGATAGACTGTGGCTTGCTTTCAAAGTGCTGTAAAATAAGATACCATCAAAATAGCTGCTAGGAAAGGTTTAGGTATTTATTTTTTTTAAATATTCTGTCTTGATTAGGGTAGATTGAACTACATGAGCTAATAGTTAATTGTTCGTGTATTTCAAAAATATAAACACTTCTACCATTTTAATATATTTTTACATGAACCCATATAAAGATGAGTTTCTCCTCTTTAATTATAAAATTGCAGATGAGTATTTGCTTAGGTACATGTTGGAAGACTAAAGTTATTTAAGAGTCTGAAAAATGAGTAAGATTCATAATAATTCTAGACCACATATGTTTTGATTTGCCTTCAGCTAGTTTTGTGTAGCATTGAACAACTGAGCTGAAGAGCCACACTGCATCAAGATGCAAGTCCCTGTTCTGAAAAGAATTAGTAGGAATAATAACTTTGGTATCTAAGAAGTAAATATAATGGTGTAATTGTAATTAAAGCCATTCTTTTTAATTAAAAACTAAATGTTTGTAGTGAAAAATATTACTAGGTTGCTAGGTTGTGATTTTAGGTTGGAAGCGATACTAAGAGGACAATTAGCCAAATCACAAATTAAAAAGGAAAAAAAAAATCAGTTTAGGAATAGCATTTTTTGCCTAGATCATGGTTATTGATTTTAAAAGTGGTGCTGCTTCAAATACTGTGATTTTCTGATTGTTAGGAATCAAAAGGAATTGCCGAGTTTCTTGTGGAAGGAGTTCCTCAGGAACAGCACTGAAGCTATTTTTGTAAATTGAGCATGTACAAACACCAACCCCTAAATGTCCCAGAAGATGCTGATTCTCCTAAAAACAGACACATTAGTACAGATGAGAGAACTGACTTTTTATTTTAACCACTGGGAATTCCAGAGAGTAGAACTCAGTCCCTAATGCAGCATGTTGCCATCTACCTTTCAGCACAGTTTAAATATAAACTGATCTGACTGCTTTCCATTTCATAAAGCAAGGCAAAATGTGTGTGTGCTGGGTTACAGAGCACTTAGCTCTCAAGCTAATAGAGGAATTAGCACTACAGCATTCAGTCTCACAATGGAAGATAGTGTGCTCAGAATTAACTAGTTCTATAAAGAGAAGGGTGTTTCCACTTCTCCTTCCCTGTTTTATTTTTAAATTGTAGAATCCCTTGCATTTGAACCGTAAAAGTATCACTGTAAGCCGGAAGCCATGAATCATTATTTACTGTTGAAAAGTGAAAACACAATATGGATTTGTTAAAATATTTGCAGATTCTGATTAATCCTTACCTTTTTTTTTTTAAGAGTAGTTTGATAACAGTGCGGGAAAAGCAGTAGCAATGTGCCTTTTCTTGTTTCAAAAAAAAATTGAAAAGATGTTTTAGATTTAAGACAGAAAATCACTGCATAGGAGTTTGTTGGGATTCTGAAATGAAGGTTAACGTTGCTCCCATGTGGCATTGCTAATAGCTGAATCAGGGTGGGGGGAGTATAGTGACACAGATTTTTAGATACAATTCATCTTTTTGTTGGCTTTGGAAACTAGGGGTAAAACTGCTTTTTTTGTTACCGTCTCCCTCGGATCATTATTAATTGATTCTTTATCATGAAACCAATCCATCTATATCTTCATTGTGTCCTGTGCATGTTTGAAACTTTTTTTTTTTTTTGGCAAAGCAAGTCAGAAATATTGATTTAGACTGGAGAAATCCTTCCATGTTTAGAGAACGGGGTATCAGAGTCAAGGTCACCCTGTTTGTGAAGGCTGAACAGACAACAGTCACTTGCAGGGAATAGTGGGTGAGTTACACAGCCACTATTGAGTTACACACCCGGTGTTGAGCCTGTGTAAATGGCTCTGCACTCCTTGCTCCTGCTGCAAAATTCCTCACAGCCATGGCCCAGAAACCCAGACAGTGCACAGATCATGTTGTTCTTGCACAGAAGGGGAAATGAAAAAATCCACATAGGTGTCTAAGCATTACTTTGCTTTCCCTAATTCAGATCCAGAGGGGCCTTGAGATGTTTTCAGCTTTATGATTTTTCATTGGAATCTTTTGTTGTATATTCCATAACAATTTTGATTGCTTATATGCTGAGTAAAAAAGTGAATCAAAATCGCTCAGACCCACCCTTAATTACAAACAGTAGTTCATATACTTAGTCAAAAGGGTTAATTAGCAATGAAATACCATTCAGCAGACTTTTTGGATACTGAAGGCAGTATCCAAAAGATACAGGGGACTGAAATGTCTCCTAAAATTGTTAATATTTTTGTACCACATGAAAGTATTTTTAAAATACAATTAGGACAATGCTTATTACAATCTAATTATATCCCCATTCATTTTAATCTTTCAATCTTCCATACACAAAGAATTTGCTAAGTAAAATCTGTCATCTTTGACCAGTATTTGTCTTTCTAGTTACCATGAAATTCCAAAGATGCTCATTAAGTAATTTGAAAGCATTACTGCATGGAAAGTTTAAAGTATGAGATGCTTTGTAAAGGGAAATATTTATTCAGCAGAACTGGAGGAATTTAACATGTGTGCCTTCCATTAAAGACGGTATCTGTTTATTCAGCTTTTATAGTTACAGTTTCCCCTACTCTATTAAGGACTTTTGTCAGAATTTCTGAGATAAAACACTTTAATTTTTAAAAATTCCTAGCAAGTTGTATATAATGTATCTGATTTCTTAAGGTGAGCATTCCTATTGATACTGAGTGGGAGTTATTTGGAGAGTATGTCCTCAGATCTTAATTATTTTATTTTCTGTATTTTAATGCTTGAGATAAAGATGTTACGAAATGCAAAGAGAGATGTCACTCAAAAGTGAACAAATGACAGTGAAGTGAAAAGGAAAATGTCAGCTCACTCAAGTATTGCTTCTGATTTTTTGTCCTGTAACTAAAGATTATGGGTTTATTAAAGATGAACTTTCACAGGGCTACTGCTACTGGTACCTTACTTGAATTAGGTAACTTCATTCCAGCCTAGGAAATAATTACAGTTAGTAAGTTGTTTCCTTCAGAGCAAGAAGCAGGGATTCGTGCTGGAGAACCCACATAAAACTCTTGTGCTGACAGATTTGCACCTTGAGGAGCAAGGCTGTGTCACTAAACTGCAGGAGAGCTTTTCCAGTGAGTGACACCGTTAAAAAGGATTTTTGCAGCAACTTCCTGACTGCTTACAGCAGTTATTAGAGTAAATTGGATATGCTCTGTGCCTGATTAAGCACATTCCCACATACGTGTTTACCCTGAAAGTCAGAGCTGTCCCCAAGTTCACTTTGCTTGATTGTGATCCGTGAGATCTCAGAGTCAAACTGCATCAAAGCTCAGGGGACATTCTGATGTTGCAAGGTGTTCTCTTGGCAGCTGCTCGTGGCACACGAGTGGAACCTGCTGGAAATCCTCTGCAGCTCCAGTCCGGGCAGGATTGTCTTGGTGCTCCCAACTGCAGAACTGCTGCTGAGCAGTTGGGGGAAGGCTGCACCCTGCTCCGCTTCACAGCTCTGAACAAATGGTCATTAGCTAAAGGAAAGCCTAATTGATATGTTTCTAACATGTTCCTTGAAACATGGTGGCAGTTCAGCTATGTATAAGCAATGAACAGTGACACCATACCCCAGTGAAATTATGGGAAACAGGCAGAGTGTGGTAATCTAAATTCTGATTCTGTTTGAACGCTGAGGGTCAGTAATGCTGGCCTTCAGAGCAATCTCATATTCTGGTACCTGTCCCCTGGAACTTTTCTAAGATAAGTAATAACCTGGATAGAAAAGAAAAATTTCTTTGACATCTGTTTGTTATGTTTAGAGATACTATGAGCTGCTCACACTGTATTTTCAGCATGGCAAAGAAAGAGTTAATTACACAAAACTGAAGCAAAATGCCTTTTAGATGTCCCTTGCATAGACCTTAGATTTTTCTGTATTACTATTATTTGTTATTGGAAATTCCTTTTAACTGGTCTTTGTTTCTGCTTTTCCTTGTTTGTTTGGGGTTTTTCTTTAAACTAAAGCAGATATCCTGACAGTACATAGCTGTGCACCTTTTTGCTTGACATGAATCAGTGAATGAAGTTTATTAATTCGATATCCTGATTGTGCTGGTCGTACAATCCTATTGCAGCTGAGGTGGAGTGGTGTCTGGATTTCGTGGCTGCATCTCCCATCCCTTACCTTGTGTTTCTCTTCCTAAGTGCTCCTGGAAAACAGTCCCAGTGTAGGAGGTGACAACCTGCCTGCCCCGGGATGGCTTCAAAACTGCCAGATGTAGATGCAAGGCAGTCAAGTTAAAAAGTCTCATTGGTGCTTCTGATGGCTTCAACAGAGAAATGGAAAATAAATGCTCTGCCCAGCAGCGGAAAGACTTAAGTATTCGTTCCAGAGAATTAAGGCCACTTCTAGTGAGGCGAGGGGAGGAGCAGAGCCATCAGTTGCCTGGTAGTAAATATGTTTAATGTAAAGCAAGCAGAGCTTAAAGAGCTCATTTCTCTTCTAAATTTCTTCCAAGTGCAGATTAAATACTCTTGGCTTTCTTGGGGGTGAGATGGAGAAGATGATCTCCCTAGTAGATCAAAATCACTTTCACAGATTTATTTAGAATTTAAATATCAAAGCAACTGGCTATATTGGAAGGATTATGAGGTTTCTTCCTTCACCACACAGACAGATAAAACAAGGAACAAAAAGAGAACTGTTTTATGCATGCAGGATTTAAACCAGTTCATTTGTGAACACTACATTTTTATTTCTGTAGCTTTTATTAGTTATTTGTGCAGTTGGTAGATATAAAAATTGGAAAATGGCATGATATTCATGAGGCTTATGTATATTGACAAGGGATGCAGAATGGTGCCTTGCACTTTAGAATTAAAGGGATGTTTATAAAGTGTATTTTACATACTGAAATATTCATCCTCTATCCTATATCTGCCAAACAACTCAGCATACACAAATACTCACATAACTCAGAATGCATTGCTTATCTATTTTAATTTGTTTTGCATACATTGCCTATGTGGTGGAATACTGCTCCTAAGTCAGAGCATTATTTCATACTTTATATTTGTGGATATTCAAACTCCATAAATTCTAGCCTTAACAAACACGTGAGGTATGTTTATTTTAATATTCAAATGCCCATTATTTTTGGTCACTTGTAATCATATTTTATTGTCATGAAGATTTAGGATTGCTGCAAGCCAGAAGGCATATGAGAAGCATTTAGTGTATTGCTACTATTTTTCATTCCAAACTATTCCACGATACTTCATAAAACTTCTGTTTTTTTTTCTCTGGCACTTTCTTTGGATTTCTCTTTGGGACAGTTGGAATGTTGGAACTCAGAAGTCCGAACCCATGCAGTGTGCAGCCATTTAATGGCATCGATGTGATTAATACTTTAAGAAGATCAGCTGCAAAATATAATGCACATGTCTACATAGTGCTTTTCATCCTGAAGGGATTCCAAAGTCCTGTACCGAATTTAGGGGACAGAACATACTAATCTGCCACTCAGTAACAGAGGCAACTGCCTACTTATGTTAAGGCTCATTATTTATTCTTCTGTTAGAGATAACCTGCGCACTTACACGGGATCAGCATTTGCATACCTGAAAGTTAATTGCTAAATTATAAATTCTATGCAGGCATTAATATCTAATGAATAGCAAGCAATTATATTTTCATAATGCCTGAGAAAACTGGGATTCCCTGCCCTGAGAATTATGAAATACAAAGCTCTAAAACCAAAGGGATCATAGATAATTCAGTTTGGAAGGGATGTCAGGAGGTCAGCTGGTCCAACCTCTCCTTCAGAGTAGGGTGGTTACGAGGTCAGACATCAGACTCGGGCCCATCATGTTTAGGGCAGACTCCCTACAAGCCCCTGTTCTGCTGGACAGGCTGTTACCACTCAGTGCCCTTGCTGTGCATCTTCTGCAGTGTACTGAGCTGCTTAAGCAGTTGATAACATCTGCTTGTTCTCATTGCAGCTCCCTACTTGTTTATTCTCGTGTGTGTGCATGAATCCCATTCCCTCACACTACTGAATTCAAACTGATTTTGAAATGCTGATGAAAATTACTAAGTGCTACTAAGTAGCACTGTCATAAGGGAGCAGTTCTGTTTGGTCACTCTAAATGCTAACTTGGCTTACTGGGCATTTTGATTGACTTAAACTCCTAGCTTTTTAAAGTTTTTTGTATGTTAAAGGAGTTACAGTCAAAGAAATGCAATTAGCATTTGGAGAAAAAGTGTGTAATACATTATTTTTATTTTTGATCTATATGTGGAGGTTCTCATCTAAGGAGTAAGAAATGCATTCCTCTTGTATGCCATATATGGAGGATTTGTGCAGTGAAAAGAAGTAGTTTGAAACTAATGACTGAGCTGAGGATGTCTTCCTCCAAAAATCCTAAATTACATGAAGTCTAGATTACATTACTAGGTTAGATAATCTTTTAAATATGAAGTCAGAGTTTCAGCTGTTTCCCTTCAATTGACTGAATTTACACGTCCTGTCTGATAGGTCACTTTATCATTATGCTGCCACAAAACTATTTATATAGACATTATTTTAGAGATAAATCTAACTTGAGAAGGCTTCTTTCTCAGAAAGGATATTACATATTACAAAGGATGATGCCAGTGCTTGTATGTGATATCAGAAACATTAATACAATAAAAGATTATGGTTGTGGTAGTAGTTTTATGAATGCAATTTCACCTGGAATTATATTCTAAATGGATTTTGTTACAGTAAGATTAATTTGAAAGACCCAGCTATCTTAAATACAAATTTTACTGCATCTTTTATATATCTTTTTATTGGATGTATGAATAGGAGTTGGATATGAGTCTTGTTTGAAAAGAATACACTGTGTAACTCAAATGTGCTGGTAGGGTCAAATTTTAGCTCCTGCTCAAAATTTCAGCAAATAACCTGTTTGGCCTCTAGAAGGAACTGTGTGGCCCTGCTGCAGCGGTGTCTCAACTTGTATTTCACACAACTTCTTTGCTCATGCTGGTGCTCAATGGAAACTTGTCACCTGATCCTGTTAAAGCCATGGGGCACGGTGTTGGCTTCTGTGCAGGAGGTGAGGTGTCTTTGTGCTCACACAAACCATTTTGGGGTGCAGAGAGAACCCTGCCTGGCTGTCACAGAGCACTTTGACTTCGGCATTGTGGAGGCTTCTCAATCTGATGACTGAACTCCCCATAATGCAGTCTCCCTTCCTTCTGGAAACTCTTTTCTATGTATAAGCAGCACACATTCTGGGCTCAGCTGAAGCTCTGTGTGTATACTCAACATTCTGAGCAGACATGGGCTTTTTGATTATTGATCTGTTTGGTTTCCTCAAGTCTCGAGACAGCGTAGCACCAAGTGTCCCCTCTTCTCCCTGCCCAGCTGTTGGCAGCTTGCAGGGGGGGTTCACACCAAAAGCTGGTGACAGAGAACTCTGTTGGTTGTGCTCAAGAGGGAGGCCTTGAGGGTGTCTCCCCCCAGATCACAGGATACCACCTGCTTGAGTCACTTAACAAGAACTGGATAACATGGAATGTTCTGGGAGCAATCCCTTGTTAACAAGGCGTGAAGCTCTTGCACTCCTGGGGTTTCTTCAATCTCAGATTTTTGTGACCTATATTGCAACATGAACTTCCCTCTCTTTTTGTGTGTGTCTCTGTATCTTTTTTATTCTTCTTCTTCAGAATGATGTGAGTGACTTTTCTTGAGACTTTTTCATACCAGCAGGTCCCTTTTGTGTGAGCTTTACTTCTCTTCTAAACAGTCACACGTTTTTTTCTCCTATTTCTCTGTTTTGTTTGGAAAGTTGGATGTTCCCTGAGTTCCTGCCTTTGTGTGTAAAAGACTGGCATTGCATACATGGATAGTAGATAGAATTTAGGGGGCAATTCTGTTATGACATATATATCCCAGGGAATTTAAGGAATCTTACTTAAAATTCCTGATTGTTTGTCTGCACAGAAGGTATTAGAGTGGAGGATTTCAGGGCTCTTTCAACATACATTTTGGCCTTTTTTTTTCCAGCCTGTTCAATCAATAAAATTGTAGCTGGGCCAGTCTGTAGCTCTAATTCAGGCATGTATTCATCTGCAAGCACATCTGCAAGGAGGTATTTATTCTTTACTCCTTTGTTTGATGTGTAGCTTAAAGAAATATTTAGGGTGTTGAGTAGTTTTAAACAAAGTATTTCCTCTAAAAAATAAAACAGAAAAAAAGAAGCAGCAAGGCAGGCAGGCAGAGCACACTGGTGACAAACCCTTCAGTGCCACAGAGAAGCTCCTGCTCCATGTGAGCCCTCTCTGGAAAGCAGCAGCTCTGCTGTGGTGTGTGAGCAGTGACACTGGGCTTTGTGCTGCACTGAGAGCCTGGGTTCATTCTTAGCAATTTGTCAATCAGTGTCACTGCCCTGCTTCAGAGACCTGGGCTGGTGCCTCTGCATGGCTCCAGCCTGTTCTGGAACTGTCCACACTCACTCGAAGGGGCCTCACCTCTCACTCAACCAACACTCTGTTTCACTGACATGTGTTTAGTTATGTGTTTGGGGTTTGAGTTTATTTCAGTTGAAGTATTACTCTGTAGAAAATGACTTGTGCGTGTGCCTACCATAACACGATGTGTCATTTTTATTCGTATGCCCTTTCTTTGGCTTTAACTAAGCCCTGCAGGCTTTGGAATTGAAGGATTAAAAAATAACAATAGCAAATAAAAAGCATAATTTTATTTTCAATGTTGCTAGGTGCCTCATTCTATGTACCTCATTTATTATTTGCTAGATAGCTGTAGGCATACCAACAGCTCACTGAAGGAATGAACAGAAAATATGAAAACAGTGATTATCCTCTAAAATCCAAATTAAACAGGCTATTGTCATTACTGCTTTTATGTCATTTCTCTAAATTCTTTAGGTACCATCATATCCCAGACTACTTTTATTTGCTACAGTTCTGTAGTTAACAGCTGTAATGAGACGAGGAGGACTGAAATGTAATTTAAATGTTCCCCTTGGAACTCGTGTGCATCCTGTGAGTTCTACTGTGCTGTAGAACACACTCTCCACTGCAGGGCTTCTTCACCCACAGGACCACCCGGTCCAGCCTCAGCTGAAGTCACTGGGAAGGCTCCAGTGACTGCCAGCAGGCTTTGGATCAGGATATGTAAAATGAGGTCATGTGGAAAGATAAACATGAGATATCATATTCCAGTCTGTAGCTGCACCACATGTGCACTGAATGGGGAGAGCTGCTGGGAACCCGTTGTGCTGGAAGATGCTGTTTGGAGAATAAATGGCTGATAGCATAGGATCAGAGGGACTCAAAAGACACAAGCTCTTGATTTACTTCTATCTTTCCGTGTACAAACTGAGCAGAGGCTAAAAGCATCATCCTTTTCTCCAAGTGGTTCCAAGATACCACTTAGATTTTTTTCCCCTTCATCCCTCCTATTCTCTTTTTTTCCTTTAATTATACTAAGAGGTTACCTCTTCCATCAGAGTTTGGAAACTTTAAAAAGAGCAAGGTTTCTCTAACTTCTCTTTCCCTGTCTGCCCTTTCCCTTCTTTTTTTTCCAGAAAGATTTGCCCCACCATAAGTGAGAGTTCTGATGATTCTGACTGAAACCACAAATTAGTTGGGCAGACTTTATGTTTTAGTTTACTTAAAATGTTTGGTTTGGAGTTTAAAGTAGCTTATGCAATGGAAAATCTATATATATATATGTGAGAAGCTGTACGTGTGTATTCGTATGCCTGGAGTTTGGGAGTACCTGAGTGAAAAGGAACTCTGTGCAGAATTTATCCAAAATTGGATTAGAATTCTTGGTGTAGTGCCTAGATACTGGAAATTAATTTGCCGAGTTCAAAAATGGACTAGTCATCTTACAATTTAATCTCAGAATAATTTCACTGTAGATTAAACCTGGGAGTATTCTCTTGTAAATATATCCAGCACTCTCCATTTTTGAACCAAACACTGCCCATATTATGGTTTTTGCTATTCATAGTGATTCTGACTCTGGTATCTCTCATATGCTCGTCACAGATTCCTGATGCAACACCAGAAAATATACTGAAATCTTCCTTTCTATTTTAATTGTAAATTCATATGTATCTGTAGTAAAGCTCCCAAATTCCAATCCCACAGGCAAGTTGGAGATAGAGAGAAGGGAGGCTGCATTAGTGTTTCACCTTTAGCAGCAGCTAGAAAAGTGTGAGACACTTGAACGGCTGTTGCCTATACTCTGCCTGTTCTGTGAATAAATAGGTTGTCAATCTAGCACTTTAAACAAGCACTGTCTTCTTTTTTAACCTTGCTTCTTGACATTTTCCATTAAGCATACTGTAATGGAAAAGATGAGGAGAATTTCTCTACACACCAGAATAGCAACCTGTCTGCTTAGCACGAAGGGCCCTTTTCTGTGCGGTGACTGAGAGCTTCATCCCACGCTGGATTGCTTCTTGAGATTAGATGCTGATAGCCCTTCCCTCTGTGACCGTGACTGCCTGGCTCTGGGAGAATTCCCCAGCCAGCCAGGAGGCAGCACACTGCTGAGTGTGGCTGCAGAATGAAAGCAGGCTCTGACAAAGCATCGAGTGCTGGGTGTGCTTCCTGCAGTGAGCGTGTCCAGCAAAGGCTGTCTGTCCAGCTGTGGCACTGAGCTCTGAAGGCTCCTCAGGCAGGCACTTGGTCATCTTGTCCACTCTCCAAACCCCTTGGTGGCCACCAAGCCCATGAGATATGTGGAAATCCTGTGTGTGCAGAGGATGTTCATCAGCACTAATCACTTCTCACATGCATGGGCAGGAAGGTTTAAATAGAGATAGTGCAATTCCTAGATATAAGCCTTTTTTAGAAGAACGCTGCTTATTACTAGATCATAATGGAGCTCTGATTTCCGGTTGGTCTAACAGACTAGAATGCTTTATAGGTATTTGCTCGAAGAAAGGCAAAACCAGAAATCCATATATGTATATACATAGGCATGTACAGAGACATAACCATGCAAAATACCTAATTAGTTGTCCATTACTTAAAGCTGTTTCAAAGTTAATTCATCATTAACTTAATAGATCTTTTAAGGAAGACATTATTGTCCAAGCACTTAGATCTTATTGTAGTCTGCTGCTGTTCATTCCCTTCCTTGTGATATTTGTGCTATTCAAACACCAGCTCTGTCTGTGGAAGGCTGCAGTTAAATGGGCTCTGTGGAGGTAGCATAGTGTTTCCTAGCAACACCATGTCCGTGGCAGTGATGCTGCCTTCTCTCTCTACACTAAACGCAAAGTCATGTCCATTAATCCCCAGCTGCACTTAAAACTTTTCAGGGATTTTGCTGGCTCCCTACTGTTCATGTTTTCATCTTGCTCATACGCTGCAAGGCAAACTGCTTCAGTGATTTAATTCTCGTCGGTGCCTCGGTATAAAACCAACCGTGTGTGTATATTCACAATTACTATTTGTTTTTCGTTTAAAACAAATAATTTGTCCTATACTGTGATGCCTCCCCTCAAACATTATCATTTTGGTCATTCAAACAACCTGACAAATTAAAGAGATAAACTAAATGTCTTGAAAATCTATTACGTGTGCTTCAAAAGTAACAGCATTTTTTTAAGCTAAGATATGTAGTGGCAAAATAACCCTAAATTTAAGTGAAAGGGGCATTTTATTTTTTTAATACACTACAGCATTTAAATAAAACTTACAGGACTTGTTTCTATCTGCTGAGAGCTTTCTGTGTAACATGAACTGAATAGTCTTTCTCCTATTGTGGTACCAGCTGTGCGAGTTCCAAGGATATCACTTTGTTGTGTGGGAAACTCCTGCAGCATTGTGAGAATGAGTCTGGGGTCAGAGAATCTGCTCTCTGACTTCACCCAGCTACAGCCAAGGCAGCTGGGAGGAGCAGGAAGAGACAGAGCTGTGGCTTTCTGAAACACACACCTTTTGTTAGGCAACACAGCCTTCTCCTCCTGCTCAGACTCATGAAGAGGTCCTGTGAGAGGTTTGCTGCAGGCCTCAAATCTTCTTTCACCCCACAGACACTCATGCTTGTGTGGGTTGGGTGTTGGTGGATGTGATTGTACATACCAAGGCTGCAGTTTGGTTTTCTTACCCTTTTTCATAATGAATATTCAGTAAGATACAGGAGTGTCTCCTGAGACTCATTTACTTCCAGCAAAAAGGAGTCGAGGTATTCTATCACCTATGGACATTTGTTAGAACACGTAAGCAGCTTAGCTAATTAATATTTTTGTTCCTAATTTGGCTCTTGCTATACAATAAGTCATGTCATATTCATAATCAATTCAAAACATACATGTTTGAGGGCCTATCTCTTCTAATATGTTTTTCAGAAAACGGAAGATGTTACACCAAAATATATGTAAACTTAGTGTTAAATAAATAGGTATTCTAAAATTACTGTCAGTGAAGGAAAATATTTTCAAAACTATTTATTTAAACTTTGTGTTTAGAGACATTCTGGAGAATGATGCAACACACAGTACAGAAAGTCCTCTGAGCATTGACGGGCTTGTTGAAGAAGATGTTCTCCCTCGTATGTGCGCACACATACAGTGAGAAAAATAAGACACAAGTCTTCTGTCAGCAGACTGTCATTTCTATCAGCTCAAGGTCTGGGCCTTTACAGGGTTCTTAAAACATGTGTTACAGCAGGTAGGGTTCCTCCCTTCGGCTTGAGCTAGATCCCCATTTCTGGAGTGTCCCCTTCCTTTACTAAGAGTGTTTCTGGCAGTGGCAGGACCGAGCCTTTTTGTCTGCACAGTAGCACGGCCTGAGCGCAGCGGGGTGGGGATGCCCTGGGCTCACCTTCTGCGTTTGTCCTCCCAGATGGCTGCCCGGACCTGTGCAATGGCAACGGGAGGTGCACGCTGGGCCAGAACAGCTGGCAGTGCGTCTGCCAGAGCGGCTGGAGGGGGCCGGGATGCAGCGTCGCCATGGAAACCGCCTGCGCCGACAGCAAGGATAACGAGGGAGGTGAGCAAAGCCCTTCGATCCCGGCCCCGAAAGAGCAGAGCGCTGCGCACTGCGGCCTCGGCAGGCGCTGTCCTGCGGAAGGGCTGTGGCTGGCACCGCTGTCAGGTGTGACATTTCTCTCCGGCAAAGGAGAGGGGGCTCTGGCCGTGCGGGACACGCGGGGACCCCCGGGCGGGAGGCTCGGTGCCACCCAAACCCTCGGGGGGGAGCACGGCCCGGCCGGGCAGAGCTGCCTGCTGCGGGCACAGGGGCACACGAGTGGCAGAGGAGCTCCCTGTGCCCCTCGGAGCAGCTGGCACCGTGCTGACCGTGTCCTGTCCGTGCGGGGGGCCAGGGCCGTGCTCTCCTGTGCCCAGCCCCTGTCAGGCTGTCCCCTGCTGTCACACTGCACAGTTCACGTGCCAGACTCTGAAGGGTTGGGTGAGGTGTGCGGAATGGGCACGTATGGTAAGGGGCTGACATCCCTGCTCTATTTTCCCTGCCCTTTATCAGGCATATCCTTATTAAATATAGGATGTGTCCTGTGTTTCCCTTCAAAGATGTTTTTCTGGTTTAGTAGAGCCTTCTATGGTGGCCTGAAAGCACTTCTGAGATGTTGTTCTTTCTAAACAAGATCTGTTAATTATTCCTTTCAATATAATGTCTTTAGTAAATAACATAGATTCTTTTTCATGGGCTTCTGCTCTCAGTTTTAAATCAGACACAGCTTTCTTCCTTGAGACTCCTTCCCTTTTCTTTGGCCAATAATTAATCTAAAGAAAACATCTGCTGTTTGCTGATTAATAAATATTTTATAAATGTATTTCCTACAACTGTAAAGCAGCATTGGGCTGTGTCAAGGGTAAAATTGTCATTAGGATGGGTGCTTTAATTTTATGAAGGATTTCAGGGTTTAAAAACTGTTTGTAAGTCCCAAACCGAGGAACAGGTGTATTTGGTTTTGATTACATGATATTAACCACACCTTACTACTATCAGCTAGTTTTAATTTGCAAATCCTGTTAGTTCCTTGGTTTCACATGCTCAGTGCTCAGTATTTTAGAAGTTCTAAAGCTAATTCAATTTCAGAGAACTAGAACTTGCTTTATAGCTGTTACTGAATTATGAAGAGCAGAATCTGACTGCCAAAGTACATTAATTGGCATTTAAGTATACAACAAAACCCACTAAACTTGTGTTAATATTCAGTGTAAGAAACTAAAAGGTTAAATGCTTAGGTTTGCAGTTTTTACAGGATTTGAATATTATAAAGGGAAATTTGAAAATGGATGTATTACTAGAATTTCCTCGAATAAAGAAAGAAGTTTGGAAATGTTGCTAGAAATACTGGAACAAGAGTTTTATTGATCTATCCAGGACATTATTTAGCACTTGTAAAAGAGACAGGCAAGCAGGGAAGAAGAATGACCAGTGACACTATTCATCTGCTCATCCTAATGAAAAACTGTAGAATTGTGTAACTTACTCAAGGAAGGCAAACAGTAGCTCATCAAAGGCAAAGAATACAGAGAGAACATGCCATACAGCAGATATATAGTATTACGAATTAATAATTAATGCAGAATTGTATATTCCATTATCATGCAAGTTGCATGGATTTTGGTTTACCATAGTAAAGCACCTGAAAGAAAATTAGTTCATCTAGCTGAAGGCTGGAAAGTTTTAGGGGAGATCTCTTCAGATGTTCTCAATGTTTGCATTTCAAGTAATTCTTTTTTCCAGAGACTAGAGTGGTTGCTGCTCTTTGGTTCTTGTGAGTGTAAATAGCTTGAAAATTTAAGCTTGATCCAAGATCCAAACAACCCGAGGAGTCCCTTTGACCCACATGTTTTCACAGAGGGATTTTATGATAAAGGCAGAAATGAATCTCTTGTCTTCTGACCCTTTGCTCAGCACTTTAATTCAATGATCATTCCTGCTCTTAATAGTCTCATCCTTATTAATTCCTGTAGAATGTTTGTATAAGGGAGCTCAGGTGCTGTTCAACACCTGTTCAGCTGCTGTTTCTCCACAAGCTTGCCAGGCATTCCTGGAAAACCAAAGAGAGACTTTGAGGCACGCTGTGTTTCCTACAGCTCCCCGCAGGCTGTGCCACTGCAGCGCTCTCCGTCTCTCTCATGCCTTGGTGATCTGTGCTGCTGCAGTTTGCTTGATTATATTCTGGGGTTCAGATTTCTTTGAGATGTCCTAGGGTCCTTTCATGTGCACTGTGAGGACAGGGGCATTGTCCTCACCATCAGTTTGTCAAATTCACAGTCACAAAAATTACATCAAAACTCAAAAAACTGATACAACATTAATCACTTAATGCTTCATATCTTAGAGTGCAGTCCTGCCTTTGCCTAAGATGTGCTGCTCTGTATGTGTCTGGTTCAGTGCACACCTGGCCAGGAACGTGTCCTGTGACCTCTGTGTTTATAGAGGAGTGTGCAGGAATGGAGAGGCTGGAAGGGATGTGTGTTCTGTGCTTCAAGCTGCACCTTTATGTGGTTCTGACTCTGTATATAAAGGAACAGATAAAATAAAGTTTTCTCATTAGACAAAGCTGAGAACTGTACTATGGGAATCAATATTAAAGATCCAGCTAGTTACCAGAACCCCAAGTTTCACATAAAATGCAAGTTTATTGGAAGTTAAAGAAATTCCCTCTCCTCCCAGTCACTCTTTTCATGTGAAACTCAGCTGAGTTTATTTGCAGCAAAGTGTTGAACTCATTTGCTGCTCCATTACCAACATTGCTCTGTTAACATAAGTAGTTCTGGGGTAGTACAGAACAAACAAGCTGTTCTTTCCAAAGGCAGTAGGGTAGCTAAAAATACTCTTTTTTTTCCCTAAGTGCGGTCCTTCTCTGGAAAGTCGAACCTCCTTCCTTTCTGCATGTTGTTAACATACAGTTTCTTCAGCAACTGAAAGGGAACTATCATTTCCTGTCTTCTGTGGCAGCAGATTTAACATATTTTGGAGCTTTTTCCCTGTACAGCCATTCTTATTGCAATTGTATCTCACAATCAGATTCACAGGCCTTGGGCCAAGTCTTCATTTTATGAATGTCAAGGAGAGCATTGCCACTGACTCCAGAGGGTTTCCCATTTGTCCTGCTTTGTCTTCATTATCTGCCACAATGCAAACTCCATACCATAGTTCAAAAAGAGAAAAATGAAAGATTATACTTAATATTTTCTTTCCATTTCAGATTAATGTCCTTTAGTTGGTTTATTCCTAGAAGAGGCAGATGAGTCCCCCTCTCTTTTAGACTTACAAATCTTCATTTTAAATGAGATGTCAGTGTGGATTACTGGCATAAATAAAATGTGATTCCAGACCAGCAAGAGGAGAGAGACTCCAAATCTGTTTTCTCCTCTTAGGGCTGTTCAGGTGGAGCTGTGAATGATCTGAGGTAGCACTGGGAAATTCGCCTGCCTTTGTCCTTACCATCAAATGTCAAATCAAGATATGGGCTTAACTAGGTCTTTATCCTGGAAGTGCCCAAGGCCAGGTTGGAGGGACTTGGAGCAACCTGGGATAGTGGAAGGTGTCCCTGCCCATGGCAGGGGGTGGAACTGGATGAGCTTTAAGGTCCCTTCCAACCCAAACCAGCCTGTGGTTCTGTGATTCAGTATGAACCTGTTTAGGGCTACTGTGGTGCATAGGTTACTATGCTGAAAAAACTTGAAAGTCTCTTATTTATCTTTTTGTTCATTTATCTATTTTTTTCATTTCTCTTTAAAGAGGAAGCCTAACTGAAAAGTAAGGGGATTCTGGCATTGACTCACTTTAAGCTCTCTTAAAATTGGAAAGTGCATCTGTTTTCCAAACCATGTTTGGATTACATAATTTGCTCACTGTGGCTGCTTCTAAAGCTAATATCTTCCCTTAATCAGTCCCTCAGTAATCTAATCATTATTAAGCATCTTTTGGAGGGATTAGAAACATCTTTATTTTGAGACCTGTAATTGTGATTACAATATATAATCCCCCTAATAGACACGAATAACCCATTTCATTCACCGTGGCTTTATTTCAGGAAATTAAGGCATTACAGATGGTATTTTGAGGAATGGGAGAGGATATACTACTTTTAAAGTTCCTATCTCTTTTGGCATATTGCATAAGGAAGTCACTACTGTGGCTGTTTATACCCATCATTTTGCAATAAGTATTTTATAATAGCTTGTTAAATAGAAAAATCTTTTTAGTATCTCAAAACAGTCTCCCTAAATTACGTCTGTTTAACTAGATTTCACCTTCGACCCTGTGGTGCCTCCAGGTGCATGAGACAATGGGATATACAGCAAAACTCAGATGTCTTTTCTAAAGTATAGTTTCACTAAATGTTGGAGGCAGTTGATATCCATCACATTTGAGGAATCTTTGTCCTGAGTGCCTCGGGATGATTTGGGAGAGAGATTTAAAAATCCTGTCCTCTGCAGAGTCAGACTTAGCAGGAGCCCGTATTGCCCACCAGGCTGGCTCTTTCTAGGCTTTTCTTTTCCCTCTTTCTCTCTTCTCCCACCTTTTGCATCTGTTCACAATTGCTCATTTTTATAGTTTTTATTGGCAAGACCGTTAAATTATGTAATCTCACAGAAAGGAAAACAGTAAATAAGCAAAATTTTGCTAAATTTGTTTGTTTTGCCTTTGATCAGGATGGAGAGGACAGGTGCAGGCAGGTTTAAAAAAAAAAAAAAAGCTTAAATGCAATCACTGCTTCTGTCACTTCCCAGATCACATTTCTCCTCACAATGTAATTATCTGGACTAAAATTGGTAGGAGAAGGAAAGGAAGCAACCCATAGCAGTATAGATAAGCTAAATAGAAATGAGGAATTTCTTATTTGTTATGCAAAGTGGGACCCTCTTTTTAAAATACATTTTAATTTCTTTTCCACTTGGCTTTCCAAAGAGAGATGTGCATCTCTCAGAAGGCAAATTTTGCCCTTCAGTTTGTTACTCTATATCTTTAACCCCACCAGGAAGTACAGCTGGTGGTAATTCTGTTTGGCACAATACATTAAAGATAATGAATTAGAGAAAGCCAACTATCTGCTCCAGTATGAAATCTCTTCAATTCACGAGAAAAATACATTTCTAGTGAAGTTCACTGTCAGGACAGTGCACTTGACTGATTGAAAGGCTGTTTATTTGAGTTGTCTTAGAAAACTCATCTCTGAAATTAGACAGAAGGAAAATAGAAAGAAAAGAGAAGTGTCTTCCTGCAATAAACATTTAGAAAAAAATTGCTTTTAGAAAATTACAAATCCTGTGACTTGATACTGCATCAGGCTCGTGACATTTAAGATAATACAAGTATTTCACAGCACAAAAGCAAATCATGTAATTTAGCTTGCCTCAACAAGCATTGCCTCAGCGGGGGTCTCTAATTCAGCACAGACAAAAGATTTTATGAAGTTCTCAATATAAATACCCAGAATACTCTTGGCACAGAAAATACCTTCCCGGAGCCTGTACAATAGTCAGTTGTGGAACATTAAATGCAATCAGGAGCTGAAATCTGTTGTAGATGGGAGCCAGAGCGAGTCACGTGGGCTCGGGTATAAAATCTGTATCAAAAGTAGGCACTCAAAGTTTGACGAGAGCTAATGAGTGCACTTGTATGTGATTGTGTTACAACTTCATGTCAGCCTCTAATCGCCTTTACACACATTAGCCAGCTTATCCTTCCCCGTCCCTCACGGGATGTGCTACTACAATAACTCACTCTCACAACCCAGGGAGAAGCGAAAGCAAGAAGCTCAGAGACTGCAAATTCCATGGTTTGAAAAGGTGCCCGGATCCATGGAGGTGTCTGTGTACACAAACATTTTTTTTTAAGGTTTTTCTCATCTTGCAGCCCTTTGGGTCAGCCTGGCTGTGAGCAAGGAGTGGTTTGGAATTGGAGCATCAATAATCCACAGGTTTTGAAGGACCCCCAAGCTTGTGCATAGCTGGAGCTGCACCTGCAGTGGGTTCTTCCAGCTGGTGCTCTCAGGAATGAGGCCTTTCCTGACTGCCAGAGCTCCGGGCAGCACGGGGACCCTGAGTGCGCCAGAGAAGTGGGGCTGGTGCTTCACCATAGTCATCTTCCAGGGCGCTTTAAAACCTCATTGCGGAGGTTTTTGGGCATTCAAAGGCACAACCGATCTCCAGGTTCTTTCTACTTTACCACAACTTGGGATTTACAATCCAGCTTGTCCTGAAAGGCGGTTTGGCTTACAAAAATACTCTGCTGTGCTCAGTTAGTTACAAAAGCCAGTGGTGTAATGAATGTCCTGACAGTGTGCAAAGGAGTCTTTGCAGTTTGGTTATTTGAGGAAATAGGGATAGAGCAGGAATAGAGGCATTTCCTTTCTTGTTAGCACCAGGAATTTCTGAGGAATTATTTTGAAAGATACATGCCAATATAGACCACAGTAATTAGATCAGGCTACAAAAGTGTGAAAATTTGGGTTAAATTTTAGATAAACTTCCTGGTAATAAGATACACTGGGCTGTGGCATAGCCTGCCTGTGGAAGCAGTTTTGCTTGCAGTTTTAGAGCTCAATTAAAATATTTCTGAGTTGGCAGAGAGAAGGCCTACTCTTTTGATAATCTGATAGAGCATCTCTAATTCTTTCACCTTGGGTATATTAATACTGCACATAATTAAAATCGGATCATGATAAATTAACTAATTTGCCCTTAGAGTGATCAAAGACCCTTTTGCCCTCAGGGTTCGTAGTAACTGCTGTTCCCCCTCTCCCCACCTCCATTTTAATCATCGGTCTGAAATGTTTATTGGAAAAAGAAAAATTTCCAGGAATTAGTCCCCAGCTCCTGCAGCTAGTGAAGTGTAAGGATGCCCTCTGCTGAGCGTGGGCTCGGGAGTTTTGGGTTGGAAACAGAATTGTCCCTTGCTGGGTACAGAAAGCATTGTCTCAGCGAGCTGGATGTCAGGTCAAAATTTGCTCATTCTGATGTGCATCATGAATTGAACCTGAAGTACAACCTGCAGGTGCTTGAAGAAGTGTGGAAACTGTAGATAATTTACTCATTGGGGTTTAAAAATCCCAATAGCTCAAGCATCAACTTTCTGCAGAAAGGTGTAGCACCTTTCTAATTCTGCAATCCAGTAACCTGGATATGGTGAGAAGTATATTGAGTGACAAAGGAACAGTGATGCTGAGAGGTTCTAAATGCATTAGAACAGTAATGTGGTAAAATGTATCACTATTCCTCCTGAGAGCTATTTTAGTCCTTCTAATGATGGTCAAGAGGAATAAAATAATAAGGCAGTCACGAATATGACATGCATGAACAGGTTAATCTACTTTCAAGTAATTCTTTAAAGTTTTCTCTTTGCTGTGTAGTGAAGTCTGCCAAAAAGCTTGTGGAACAGTTCACAGAAAGTTTAGAAATGTGTGTATTCATTAGCAAAGTGAACTCTTCAAGAGGGATAGCATGTCACTTGCTTCGTTTCTGAAAAGGTTTGAGAATTCAGGAAAACCACGAACAGCAGTGGAGAGCTAATCCTCTGCTGCCAGTTTAAATCAGATCAGAATTCCCCATTTCTTTCTTCTCAGTTAAGGCCAAGTCAGGACTTGTTTTGGTCTCAAATTGTTGGAGAAGGTTCAGCACCATCTTAGCTCCCTCTCCAGTCTCTTCCCTTTAGCATGCAGGGTATCGGAGAACTCACTGCCCACTTGAAACTCAGCTTGTTTGCCATGAAAAGCAGTAATATTTTGGTGAGGCGAGTGGTGAGACTTTGTCATTGAATTAACCATATAAATAATTCAGAATACCTGAGGAAATTTGGAGGATGACAAGCTCTGAAATATATATTAAAACCCAAAGTACTGGATTCTAATTAAAATGTATGCTAATAGCAGAATTTTCTTTTGCAGAAGGTACTTTTTTTCCTAGCTCTGGTTTTAATCAGCTGAGTCTAATGCAAATAAATGATTCTGTAACAATTTACTTCATACATAACAGTACGGTATGGCTGTAGAAATGGGCTGAGAGAAACCTCCTGAAGTGCAAGGTGCTGCACCTGAGGAGGAACAACCCCAGGCACAAATGTGTGCTGGGAGACATTTCTTTGTCCAGTGTCTGAGCACTGGAGCGGGGTGCCCAGCGAGGCTGTGGAGTCTCCATCCTCAGAGTCATTCGAAAGCTGTCTGGGCATGGACCTGGGCAGCCAGCATCTGGTAGCCTTGCTTGAGCAGGGGGCTGGTCCTGATCACCTCCAGAGGTCCTTGCGAATCTCAGCCATTCTGTGATGAGAGTCCAGATAGCAAATTAGGCAAACATGCACTGAAAACAGATATATTCTGGCAGTAACCAATACTCTTTCATGCACGGAGTCAGAGATTTCAGAGCAGCAAAGTCAATAATAGCAGCAGCTGTGGATGTGAGCAGCACAGTGGTGTCTAAGCCTTTGATACCGAGCAGCAGTGCCCAGGGCCTGGCTGTGTGCGCTGAACAGGCCCAGACCTTGGTGCTGTTGTTGCAACAAGCTCGATCAGCTAGTTCATGTAAGGTCAAAATATCCTAAATCCTGAATGCTGCCATCTGAAAATAAATTAGTAGAGGGGAATATATCCATGTAAGTCATAATGTTCTAAGAAGTAAATTGTGTTATGCTCTGTGCCCGTCTTTTCTAAATTTTGTTGTAAGCATCTGAAAGCATCTGAGTCTGACTTCACAGAACTGCAGCAAAACCTTCTTACGTGGAAGGAATCACAGGCAGGTTTCTCCTTGCTGTCGAATGGAGATGTTTCCAGCCTCCCAGGTCCTGAACTGGCAATTCAGAGCAGTTTGATTGCTTGCTTGATTGTTTGTGAGATAACGGTGAGATTGGCAGTGGCAGGGTAATTTACTGAAGATTGCAATGTCAGACAATATCCAGGGGGGCTCGTGAGCATAAAGATGTGATTCGCATGATTGACAGGAGCCTGAGGGATTGATATGCCCATTCCCAGTTCATGGTGTCATCACAAGTGTTTGGCTACAGCATCCCATAATCTGCTGCATGATGAGGTCATTACAGGCATAACTTATGCTCACCTCTAATAACAGGTATAGCAAAAACATGATGCAGCTTGAATAGGTAAATGTAAATTTGTCAAAGGGAGTAATTTATATCCCATGGTTTTCCTCTGTTATTTCTAGTGTGTTGATAGGATTTTCTTGCCTGGTGGTCATCTGAGTAACAGAACTGAGAGGACTAAACAGTGGGCAAATCTCAGTTCATGGTTGTAGAGGGCTCACAAACTGAGAAAGAATGCAGGATGCTGAGAAGTTCTCAGAGCTTAATAGGAAAATTGCCTTGAGTTATACCCTGAAGCTAATCATGTCCTTAGAGTGATTATATAAAGTGGGAAGAAAATGAACTGTAGCAAAACAGAAAGTTCCTACGGCCGCATTAGAGAAGATTTCAAGATGAATGGAGCTCTTAATGTGAATAGGCGAGTGACCTTAAAGCAACATATAGCTCTCACAACAAGGTAGTTTGTCTGACTTAAATCTCCTTAGAGGCCTGAATGAAACGTTGTCAGCATACCTTGGCAATTTTGTTTTTAAATCAGGTCAGGCACAGACATTTCAGGCACACACAATGGGTTGGAAATACAAGACTAATTGCAAAAAAAGGAAGTTTTTAATAGTGTTAGATTGGTTTTTCCTTTAGGTTGTTGTTTTTCCAGTTATCACTGTGCTGGTCTGTTGGGCACTTGAAAATCCTGAAAATGCATGAGTCATGATCTTAACCTAAGGTACTTTTGTCTGCTTCCCTACTGGAATGCTCTCTTTTGTGTATGATGCTCAGTGTACGCCCAGGCCACATTTGTACTCAACAGTCAGTTTGGTACACCTTGGGAAGTCTCTGAAGAGACATAGAGACATAGAGAGTCTCTACAGACATAAGTAGATTGCAGACTGAACTCCCAGTTCTTGCCAGAGTAGGTGAACAAATGTTCCTAAATTGTCAGATATGATAAGATTTTAAAGCAAATGTTTATTAATTTCTAAATCCATTGAGAGAACATATTTCAGTTGAATAATGACACCAAATGAAGAGATGACAATAGAATCGTTATTGTATGTGCTAAAAATAGTCAGTTGTTAATTATCTAAGTATACAGATTGGTGTCCCCCTTCGTTCCCTTTTCTGGTGTTAAAATTCTATTTTTTTCTTAAAAATGCATCTTAAGAAATATTCTTGATGGACAGCCTAATCTGTAATGTGATGACTGAACCCACCAACTTTGTGACTGATCCTTCCTTATCCAAGCACGCACACAAGTTGTGAGCCAGGTATCCATGGGAGTTCCAGCAGCCCTTCCCTAGGAACTGCCAAAATGTCTACAGTGTAATTTTTATTTTACTTAGGTAATGATGACTTTGTCATCCCCATCTCCCCTCAGCTTCTCAAACAGAACAAATGAAATCAAACAGCATAATTCTCAAGACAAAAAAAACAACCAGCCAAACAAGCAAATAACCTTAACAAAAATACTTTATTTCTTCCACTTCCTTTTGCCTAATGTCAGCCCTTGACAGATTTCTTGGGATTTATTCTCATCTAACACTGGATTACATTAACTGTAGTGGTTTTAAACCATTGTGCTCAAAAGCATCCTCCTCCTCCTGGCACTATTGACTGAATTACCAGGTTTAGGGTGTGGGGATGGTACAAAGAGTGAGCTTTAACAGTTTTTCCCAGTGCCTTGAGCTTTCCATGGGGATTATTGCTCCACTGCACTGTGCTGGATCTCAGTGCTTGTTACCTTTCAGATGGCCTGGTGGACTGCCTGGACCCAGACTGCTGCCTGCAGGCCACCTGCCAGAACAGCCTCCTGTGCCGGGGCTCGCGGGACCCGCTGGACATCATCCAGCAGAGCCACGCCGGCGCTCCCGCCGTGAAGTCCTTCTATGATCGCATCAAGCTCCTCGTGGGGAAGGACAGCACTCACATCATCCCCGGAGAAAATCCCTTCAACAGCAGGTAGCAGCTGTGACTGTGACACCGGATCTGTGCTGTCGCGCTGTGTGGGAAAATTTCTGCCAGCGATTTTATTCGTGTTTTAACAGGAGATGCTGCTTTCAGGAGCTTCATCTCGGGCACTCATCACACTGAGGCCACGCTGTTGCAGTTTATGATGTGGCCTCTGTTTTATAACACTGAGTTTTATTAGCATTTTAACATTATGGCAACACCCAGAAGAAGGTTTCTTCCACTGAGTAGGAGCTTCTGAGGTTTATATTTTATGAAGACTGCAGTCTAGGAAAAGGGAAAACACAAAGTAGTTTCCAGTTAACAGAGATTGCATTTTATGTAGTGCCATTAACACAAATTTCAATAATGGAGTAGCATTTCAAATAATTTTAAAGATACATTGATTTATGGAGTTTTATTATTTATTTCTTACATAAAGCCATTTTACTTGTATCATTGATCCGTCTGACTAGGTTTTCTTTTTCTTCTTGTTTTTTTTCTTTTTCTATGCTTGTTCTTCCTAAGATTATTAATTATATATTTGTAATGAATCTAAAAGCTAGCACATCATTAAATGATATTTGATGCCATTGTATGATTACAAGAAGATTGGTATTTTTCAATATTATATAAATAGGTCTCCATGGAAAGATGCTAAGAAATTGATGAGTATGTTAATTATGTTCGTATCACCAAAGTTAAAACTGAAGAAAGAGCTTCATTTGAGATAACAACCAAAAGATTGCACTTCATTACAGGAAACTGTTTTCTCAGTCAGGATCCCATTACAGGCTTAGTGGGTGATGTAGAGCATGTCCCTAAATATTTGTCTGTGAAAAGAGGATCATAATTTTTCTGGATACAGCAGGCAGGTCCCCGTTGTATTCACCCCTGTGCTGCAGCACAGTCATTCCCATCTTCCATCAGGAAACCCCTGTTGGACCCTACTCTATGTAATACAGATTTTAGGCTATTCTATAAAATACCCCGTGCATACACACAGAGAGTTGTTCGAAAAAACAGAAAGAAATTGTTCTGTTTTCACCTAAATTTGTGGTGATATATTTTATTTTAATCCCTTGAAGTGTTTAAGGCCGGGTTGGATGGGGCTTGGAGTAACCTGGGGTAGTGGAAGGTGATCCTGCCCATGACAGGGGGTTGGAACAAAATGGTCTTTCAGGTCCCTTCCAACCCATTCCATGATTCTATGGATTGGTGCTCTAGACTAAACAGGAGCTGAGCAATCCTGAGGCTCCTTTAAAAAAACCTCTTTGGAAACTTTAGAATTTTTTTTTAGGGTTCCTCATGGTAGGAGTCTTAGTTCTGTTTTATTCCTCTGAACTACACTGCAAATTTTAACATATCTTTGCAAATGACCCATTAATGATGTTAAAATTGGCCTTCCCCTTTAAGTTTTGAGGGTCCTTCTGATAAATCTACAGCTTAGCTGTTATTTTTGGTGCCAATTTTAGGCAAATCTAATGTATAGTGCCAAATTTTAAGTTTTAAAACTAACGGCTTTGTCTCTTAAAAGTTCCACAAGGTTCAACTCCCAGATTTTCCATATACTGAAGCTGCCATAATCTCAAAAAGTAGCTCCCATGTTTTAAGCTCTGTTTGCTTAGCTCAGTCTGTCATTACATTGGACGACATGAAAAAGTGGGACAAAATAATGGTTTGGGTTTTTTTTCCAGTCTTATTATAAGAAAAAGAAGTTATTTCCAACTCTGCTAAAGCAATAAAGAGCGAAATTTATTGGTTTCAAAAATAGTTAAATCTCATTGTGTTTTTTCTGTGCAGAAATGAGATGAAATGAAGTTTTAAGGAAAAAAAAGCTACATTTTTTACACATTTAAATTCCTTGTTTAAAAAAAAAGTAATTCTTGTATCAGTTCAATTTGTCTGTTATGCTTTTAAAAGATTACCAAAGAAAGGTGGTTGTATGTGTGACTATTAGTCAAAATATTGCTTCTTATAAATCCAGATTTTAGCTACATTTTAGCTTATTCTAGTATCCATTGTGTTCCTTATTTTAGCACTTTAGAAATAAAAAGGAAGATTATTGACCAAAATATTTTTATTCAAATTATTTCCTGAAATATTAAAATTGAAAGTAGAAAAAATTAAGTCATGGGCATTATTAGTTTTCTTCTGCCATCTGACAATTTATTTCTAAATCTGCTTTCTGCACAGTCTCCCTAGAGAAGCTTGAGTGACTTTTTCCCTGCAACTATTTCTGTGTGTTTGTCACATAAAATAATTCAAGCAAAATGAATAATGCCAAAACAATTATCTTGGTCCAATGTGTTCCCAAGTAGGTTTTTCTCAACAGGTTTCAATTTCTATTAAATTCCATATTCTTTTAGAAAATGTTGATTTTGCAAATTAAGGGTCAAGAAGCACTTGGAAGTTCTAGAAAAGTAACAGATATGGCTCATTTTTATTAATTAGATTTTTTTATGTAATATTGAAGAAAATTGCACCCTGTTTGGAATAGAGGAAATAGTTGTTCAATAGCCAGTATAGTGCAGTTAGTAATGTACATCACAGCCCCCGAACATCTCAGAGTTGGCAGAAAAGACCTGAGAACAATCCCTGGTAGGACTGAAGAAAGGAGCTGTTCTCTGCCCTTGCTGTCGGTACTCAGCAGAGCTCAGCCCAGCCTCATTCCCTTGTCCTGCAGCTCAGCCTGGGGCCTGGCGTCCCTGGGTCCGGGTGCTGTGCCTGGCACGAGCCTGGAGCCTGCTGAGCTTTGGGAGCAGCCCCAATCAGGCTCATGAGCCATCAGGCTCATGCTGGAAGCACTGACTGATGAATAAATAAATCTTTTCACCTGTGGCTACAGCAAAGTGCAATTTTACAGTCTTTGAGATTATGGGTTAAGAGGACTTCACTCTCTCCCTGTTTCCCAGGTCACCTTCTCCTGTTTTCATGTTTCCAGTGTAGAAATGGAAGCCATCTGCAAGGAGCTTTTCCTTTTCCATCGCCCTTTTACCAAGCAGCTTCCCCCCTCCCCAGTCTGCTTCTCTCAGGGTACAGGAAGATGGAAAGGAAAGGAGCCAGGGGCTGGAAACTCCTCTCCAGCTGGGAGCAGCAGCACTTTGTGCCCGCTGTGCACTTAGCAGCAGCAAAGCACTTGCCAAAGAGAAAAAACTGACTGTGCCTCTTAGAGGAATAACTCATCTTCATCTCCCTCAGGTTAAGCAAACCTGCTTATCCTGCTGGCCGAAGAAATGCTTTGTCTTGCCTGTGTGTAAAGCTGGACTTTAAACCAAATCCTCCTCTTGGCAAAGTGCAAACAAGTTCCAAATCAGGGACTGAATGCCATGTGCAAACATCAGTCATTCCCTAAGATGAGGGAATTTGAACCTTGACATGAAGAATTGGTCGTATAAAACAGAGATATGGCACTGCACCAAGTTTGTCAAGTTAAATTCCTTGTTTCAGGCGCGGTATTGTACCCCCAGGCAGGTTTGGGAGTTTCAGTGTGGCTGCAGGGTCACAGCTTTGGCCTGGCTGAATGTGAGGGAGCTTTGTGCTCTGCAAAGCCTTGTTAGACAAGGAAAGCACTGACTGCCATTCTGTAGACACTTCTCCCTGCATAGACAAGCAGTTTCTTGATTTAGGTGTATAGAGGGAGCTGGGCAATATTGTGGTTCCTCAGTATTCTAAAAACCTTTGGAGTAAACTGGATTTAGAGTAAATGAGGTACAACTGTTCCACTACTTCACTTCTAAACATCATAACTTCGCTTTTGTAATTAGCACCCCTACCTTTAATTCTCTTTCTTTTTCAGTCTTGTGTCTCTCATAAGAGGCCAAGTGGTGACTACAGATGGAACTCCTCTAGTTGGGGTCAACGTGTCGTTTGTCAAGTATCCAAAATATGGCTACACCATCACTCGTCAGGATGGCACGTGAGTGTCCCTGCTTCACTGAGCCCCTGTTTGCTATGGAGTGTCTTTGCTGATTAACAGATGGTGTGATCTAATGGAACCATGTGGTACCAGGCATTGCCTTCCTCCCAGGGCAAAGAGCTATTAAGTAAACACAAAAGTAATTTTTCACACGGCATTTTGAATACTAACTGCATGTAAATACGAACAGGCTGACTTCTGATAATGACGTGTTAGCAGGCAGACTCCTTTCAAATAAATTGCTCTGTATCTATGAAAACATTTGTGGGCTACAGCAATATCCAGCTGAGACAAGAAATATTTTATTTTAAAATGCAGTGCAGGCTAACACTTCTAGGAAGAAATAAAGCATCATTATAGAATAGTATATTTTGTTAAAATTTCCCTTCTGCTCTCTTTGCTTTTGAAGATACACTCTCTTTTGAGTTTCTTCAGGGTAGAATGTAATCAAAAGATTCTAATTGAATATATTTAGACAATTTCCTGCTGTGCAAAAAAGTGCTTTTTCCCCCTTGTATCAGCTTATTTGAAATGCACACAAATTCAGATAAACAGAAGTCAGTGTGTCATGGTTTATCTGGTTTACTGGCTGTGGTTACTAAAACAGTCTATCTGACACAGGCATTGTAAGCATTTGCCATTTTATCTTGATCTTGCATAAAAACAATTGAGTTGAAATCATTAATAGGAGTCAACTGAACTACAGGGAGTATTTAAGTTCTATATTTTCCAGAATATTAATCTGTTATGATAAAAGTACAATGTTGATTTCAGTGGTTTAAAGTTGCAGTAAATGGTGAGCTGAACTGTATTTAAATCTGAATAGATATTTGAAGTCCTTGAGTAATTTGTTACATTGCCAGCATTTACATGGAACAACTGACACCTGTTTCTGTTGTGAGAACAACCTGGAAGCATTTCTCATTTGGGCCTGATTTCAAAAGCCTGTGCAGCTCCACGCTACTGCTGTGATTGTGTAGGGGGTTGGGAGTAAACACCTAATATCTCTGAAAAAATGATAGATCAGTGTTCTTGGAGACAGGAATTCTTACTTGTAGAACACTTCTCATTACTATTCTCTTACTGCCATGTGTCCCATTCTATGTTTCATGGACAGGATCTTTTAGGAAAGGGATAATTCAGTGTCCAGCTCAGAATGAATTTGGCTTTTCTGCTGTTTCTGTATAAAGGTGACTTGTAATAATAAATGTGGTGGTTTGTTTGCTGGGTATTTTTTTAATTACTTAATAACAGAATTTATAATATCATCAGAATGAGCTTTGTCCAGGTGGCTTCAAATCGTAGCTTGTCTTGGCTGGTTTTCAGCTGTTTAGTTGCCAGAGGTTCACATCCCATTATTGATCATTGGAACCATGACATTTCAAACATAATCGTGGTCTGCTCACTCTCCCTGCCTCCAGTGGGTTGGAGAGAGAATCACAAGGCTAAAAGTAAGAAAACTCTTGCATTGAGATAAAAACAGTTTAATAACTGAAATTTTAATTATAAAAACTGTAATGAAAAGGAAAATAACAAAAATATAAAGGAATTCTCAGCCAGATTCTGAGCAGCCTTCCCCCTAGTTTATATAACGAGAGTGGCACCATATGATGTGGGATATCCCTTAGCTGGGGTCAACTGTCTCAGGTGTGTCCCCTCCCAGCCCCCATTCTGCTCTCTGCTGTGGTGGGGTGAGGAGGAGGAAAGGCCCTGACTCTGTAAGCACTGCTCTGCAATAATGAAAGCATCCTTGTGTTACCATTATTCTCAGCCTGAATCCAAAACTCAGCACTCTGCTAGCTACTAGGAAGAAAATTAACTCTGTCCCTGCCCAAAGCAGACAAATACCCATCCCTGTTGATATGCCTCTGTACCTATCTCATTAGCCTGGAATGTTATTACTGGAATTGCTCAGTTTTGTCACTTCTAAAGGTCACACTTTTCTAGGTTTGACTTGGTTGCAAATGGTGGAGCATCCCTGACTCTGCACTTTGAACGGGCCCCGTTTATGAGCCAGGAAAGGACAGTCTGGCTGCCATGGAACAGCTTCTACGCCATGGACACCCTGGTGATGAAGACAGAGGAGAACTCCATTCCCAGCTGTGATCTCAGTGGTTTTGTCCGTCCTGACCCAGTCATCATTTCATCACCACTTTCAACTTTCTTCAGTGACGCTCCCAGCCGCAATCCCATTGTGCCAGAAACCCAGGTAAGAACAGTGTGAGTGAAAAGGGTACAGAAATCAGTGGTCAGCTGGCAGTTCTGACCTGAGCATGGGGCCACCATGTGTCCCCTGCAATTGCTGCAGCAGATGTCTCTGCAGAGCTGCATTTGTTCTGGCAGGTACCAGGTTTTCTAATGAGGGCTGCAGGAGATATCCCAGGTTTGTCACCCAGACTCATTTATTTTTGATTACCTTGCACCCTCTCATTATCATACAACATTTCAAATATATCTGTGTATTTCAGTTGTCAGCTTAAGTGTTTCAAGAGAATTTTGTAAAGGCTTGGCATGTGGTGCTGACTGCAGACTGTTTCCTTATTTCTTACTTAGGACAAAGGGAAACTCTATTGGTACTATTTTTTCACAGCTGGATTCAGTTAGGCTTTATACTGTTAGTGGAAGTTGTGTGTTCCTATGCTATTTCTCATGTTTCTCTTGCATTTAACTTGCAGTAAAAATGCTTGTGCTTATTTGCCCTTTTGCCAGCAGTAGGCTCTTAAAAAGATGTGTACACAGACACCAAATAATTATTTGTCAGAAATGTCAGCTGAACTGTGTTGCTTTGAGGATATCCACTCCCAGTAATAGAAGAACCTAAGTTCATAAGAATACACAAAGTGATACATTTTTAAAAATAGAAATCATCAATGTAAAATGTTTTATCTCTTTCCTATCCAGGTTCTTCATGAAGAAATTGAGATCCCTGGCTCCAGTATAAAGCTCAGCTACCTGAGTTCCCGCACTGCTGGATACAAATCCTTACTGAAGATCATCATGACGCAGACACTTGTGCCACTGAATCTGATCAAAGTTCATTTGATGGTAGCAGTAGAAGGGCATTTGTTCCAAAAATCATTTCAGGCATCTCCCAACTTGGCATATACATTTATCTGGGACAAAACAGATGCCTATGGTCAGAAGGTTTATGGTTTGTCAGATGCTGTAGGTAAGTCAGCATATACAAGCTCCAAAACTTTCCAAGTAACACCTGTAGTTCTAAATAAGAAAACTGCAACCTTCCTTATGGAGGAGCAAATATAGACTGAACTGTTCTTGTCTCCCTGCCACAATGTATCTTTGTATTACAGTTCTTTTACACATTAAAGATCATATTCAAAGGGTTTAAACTCCATCAGCATGCCTGGGCTTCCTGATCAGTACCTGACTTAGAAGGTTTAGGCCAGACAATAGGAAACACTGGCCATAGAATTTAGGTGAAACCTAATCTATCATTACAATTTTATTTTCTTTAGTTATAAAATGATCCTCATGCAGGACTAGCTGGCAGTCTGCAGTGCATTTGGGTTTTCACACATGCCATTATTGTAGTCTCTTGTGGCATAACACATTTGAAATGAAAATGCTGTTCCTCTGATGCTGTTCAGTCTTGTAGTTCTACAGCTATTTTTAGTTAGCTTGGTTCTAGTGGGTGGGAAAAGGAGTGATCATCATAATATTTTTCAGTTTTCATTGAATATCTGAATAATTTTGATACAACAGTGTTAAAAATGAGCATCAGAGCTGTGCTAGTGTGGAAAGAGCAGCTTTTTCCTTTTTTTTAATCTGAATTATTTTCTATATTTTCTGAATTCTTCTTTGCTATAGCTTTTGTTTCTTACATTATTGCATGGGGTGTTGCTTTCCTATATAATGCTTACAGTGCAATTGTGCTTAAATGCACATAAAGTTTTCACTGCCCTTTGGTATATGGTATGTAAAATGAATACACTAAATAAATGCTGTGAACATCTGGTAAATTAAGAATTTATCTTGTCCCGTTATCTAATATTTTAAATTATTTAATATAATTCTACTATATTTTAAAAATTTTACTTCTCACTCTCCTCTCACCAAACACATCACTTCCCAATGTGAGCTATTAAAATAGAAGTGATCAGATCCCTGCAGAGTACATGTGAATGAAGTTTCAAATTTGTGTCTAGTCAAAGATCTGAATATAATATTGTAGAATAGAAGTGAGGAATATAATCACTCCATCTTCTTGAGGGGGCTGGGGGACTGGAACACTCAATGATTTGAATGTGCTCTGGACATTTAATTCAGTGTTTGTTCAGCAAGTATATTAGATTTTATTTTATTTCAGTGTCTGTGGGTTTTGAATATGAGACTTGCCCCAGTCTCATTTTATGGGAGAAGAGGACAGCGCTGCTGCAAGGATTTGAACTGGATCCTTCAAACTTAGGAGGATGGTCTCTGGATAAACATCATGTACTTAATGTCAAGAGTGGTGAGTTAGTTAATTCCATGTGTTTGCTGTTCTCTAATCTTTATCTTCTATTCTGTTTTTCATTTATTCTCCTGTAATATCTTTCTGTCTTCCCTGTTTTTCTCATGTTAACCACATCTGTTCCTGGTTCCTTTTCTTGACCTCTTTTTCCCAGTAACCTGAAATGGAGCTTACAAAGAGTATGAGTCTGTGACAAGATAGATACTGAGTCTCCTTTGTCTTTCTCATTAGTCACCTGTTTGTAGTTTCCTCACTTTTTTGTCTTTCCCTATCCTAAGCTGAATCTTTGTGATCTTCTTATTTTACCAACAACTCTTTGGGAGCTGAATGCTCAGCATACATTTTATTTGTTCCCTGCAAAGTGTTGCTGCAGCCTTCCTGCTGATCATTACCAAATAGCAAAGTGTATTTCTGCTTAATAAATCTGAAGTATTGTTCAGAATTGGCAAGATCAGGCTATTTGAACTCACTTCCAGTGCTGGGCAGTGGATCCACATTTGGGTAGTACATGCCATCAGTGAGTGTTGTCACCAGTGGGGAGCCAGTTGTGTTAGGGTCATACAACTTCATTTCCACAAGAACATGAGGCTGAAAGTTTCCAACCAGATTTCCACAGTTTTTGATGACAAAGAATATGGTCACACTGTCAGAAAATCCACTCCCTTCTTGGAGTAGGGGTCTGCTCTTTGAACAAATATTTTGAAAATAAATCCTATCTTGAAGGTATTTTCTTGAAGCCTAATAGAGATCTGTACCACCAGCTTCCCTCTTGCCTTTTATCATTGATCCTTAGCAGCCCTTCTGGGAGTTTCATCTTTCTCCTATCTTTTCATTTTCTGTGCTATCATCTTCTCTGGTGCCTCCATTTCTCATTTTTCATTTTCCATTAAAAAAGTGTGAAAGACTGAGAGGTGGAAAGAGAGCAGTAAGGTTGGCACAGAATTCCGAACAAAACATGATACCAGAAACTGGAGTGAGACACAAATAAGGAACAGCTCTTCTCCACCCACTCAGAAACCATCCAAACCACAGTCCCAGGCCGGAGCTGTGTGGTAGGGTTTTCTTTCATAATGGATACCAGAGGACTCTGGGTGTAGGTTTGGGTCTGTGGCTGTGTATGTGTGTGGGTTTTAACACTGAGTCTTCATTACACCTTTTTTTTTGACTCCTGCAAAATCCTTCTGCTCTTTTTGCACCATTGAAAAACCAAGTGGTGGAGTCGTTTCAATGTAACAGTCCTTAAAAGCAGCTGTTGGGAAGAAAACAGCCTGAAGTCCTCTGCAATGAATGGTGGTAATAACCACTTCTCCTCTCTGTCCTTAGGTATATTGCACAAAGGCAACGGAGAAAATCAGTTTCTCACTCAGCAGCCGGCTGTGATAACCAGCATTATGGGGAACGGGCGCCGCAGAAGCATATCCTGTCCGAGCTGCAATGGGCTGGCAGAAGGAAATAAGCTCTTGGCCCCTGTAGCACTGGCAGTGGGTATTGATGGAAGTCTCTTTGTTGGGGATTTTAACTATATCCGGCGTATCTTCCCCTCCAGGAATGTCACTAGCATACTGGAGCTGAGGTAAGGCTTAACCTCAGTGCTTTGCTTCTGGAGCCTGTGCTCAAATCAGCCTTTACCATTACTTCTTATAATTTTGAAAAACATTGTCACTTTCAACCTATTTAAATTCCAGTGGAGAAATGGGGCACAGAAATGCATAGTTCAAAGTCTGTAACTTACCAGAGCAGTGACTAAAGCAAAGGACTTAAGAGTACAAATTAACTTGTACCGAAAGTACAAACTATCTTTTTCTGTCCTGTTGGTGATCACTGATTCAGTCCTCCCTCAGTGCATCTTTTAGTTTTGTTTGAAAACTATGGAATTGACTGCCCTTAGGTACTGAGCCACAGTGACAGGCAGAGGTGTGACAGTCTCATGAGGTCAGAGGGAAGGTTCTCCTGCCAGTGATTTTGAGATCCACTTTCACATTTCTTTTCCATGCTTGTGAGTCTTTTTCAGTAGGTTGACAAGCGCAGTTCAGGTTGACATACAGAGTCATTTTGCATCATCAGAACTCTTTTTAAGATTGCAACTCTTTCCCCCTGTCCCCTGCCTCCTTCTAACCTTAAGATTTGATGACTTAATAGGGAAGGCATGAGTGTAGAGTGTACCACTTCACCCATTTCTGTTCCATCTCCTTTTTTCATTCTTCTAGGAGAGGCAAGAGCTATTGCTTCAAACTCATGTAACTGGACCTTATACTTACAGCACTACTGAGTATTTGCAGAAAAGTGAGGAATACAGCATGCCCTGGCTGTCTGCTGACCCTCCTGGAGCCCACTCAGGCAGGAGCATTAGTGCTCCTGGAAATTGGATATAGCTGCAAAGCACATTGAATGAAATTAGGTCATGAGTCTTTTATTTAAGGATATGACCAATAACCAATTCCTCTGCTTCCACTGTACATTTAGTTTTTAATTAGTGGGAAAAAGTGCAAAATGATTGGACTGTTAAAGAATTGGAGGCCTAGCTCTATTTTACTCCTCTCTTCCATTCATGTCATTCTGTTGATGTCACTATTGTGAATTCTGATTCTATAGAAAAGAAAAGAGATCTGATTCGGGTCAATTCAACTCTGAAATCACTCTCTGACACCTACCTCATACACCATCAGGCTGCCTCATTATATTTTTTTTTAAAAAGTCATGGATCATCCAGTGCTTTCTGCTAGCAGCTCAGTTGAAACCACAGAAGGTAGCTGGCCTGGAAGTGTGACCTGCTATAAATATTTATATCAATATGCACTATAACTCTGCATTATATAGAATATGCTAATTTTTTTTTTTTTTTTAGTTTTTCAGATCTTTTTAGCTTTGTAGTAAATAGGACTACAGCCTTATAGGTGAAAAGAAACATTTTCATATTAGGATACTTATTATAATGCACTTTTATGCACCTCCCTTACCAATATCAGCCAGTGACAGTTTCCTAGCCCACCTGATGTTTGAAAATGTTGCCTCCAAGTTTACAACAGTATTAGTGTGAGTACTTTGCTTTCTCTCTCTGAGAGAGAGATTGAGAGGGAACTTGGGTTTTCATCACGTGTGAGGGAAAATTGGAAAGGACATCAGTAAAGAAACAGAAGATGGACTTTTATCTCCTGTTGTCCACTTTCTCCTTTATGAAAGTCTGTTTTCCATAGCATAGTTTCTTTAGCTTCTGTTATAACTAGAAGCAATTAACAATGAAGCTAATGCATTGTGAGTGCTTTTGGACAGCTGCAAAAGACTTGACATACAGATTTTTAGGATTTACAGACTTTAGGATGTTTTTATGATGTCTTTTACCCCACCCCCCTCCTCTAAAGGGAATTAAGGTCCATTCCAGCAAACATAATCTATAGCAATAATTGTGATTCATTCCTCATCTTGAAATCTGCATGAGTTACATGGGTAAGAGTTTGAAGATTTGAGCCATTTTAGTGTGAACAAGAGCAGAGTCTTCAGCTCATATCAAGCAGTTATGTTGCAACCAGTTCATCCACAAGTATTGCAAACCAAATACATCGCTTTGTTTAGATTTCACAACTGATCTAATTTTGGTTTCACTCCTCTCCCAGAACCTCGAGTACCTTTGTATATCAGAATATCCCAGTGTGCATATTCCTTAGGCACTGTCCTCCATGAAGGTGCCTGGTTGGAATGGCCAGTAGGAATTTGGACTCAAGCATTGCTTGTTGGGCTTCATGCTGGGGCTGCAAGCTGGGGGCTGTGCCTGGAGTGCTGCAGCTCAGGAGTCACAAACCTCTTTGCTCTGTTCAGTGCATATTCCTAAATGGAAATTACATCAGCACAGTGAAATGCTGTGTGAGTGGAGAATGTGTTAATTTTCTTGTGAGAAGCAGAGAGTACTTTTCCTTTGGCTTTGTGTCTGGGCAGTAAGCTGTGGATCAGTTAATGCTGTTTATCTCCTGTTGTACAGTACCTTACTGCTCACGGGGCTTTTTTTTTGTAACATTGGCTTTGATAGGTTTAAACAGACACCAAGGAGCATCCAAACTTGCTTTAAGCAATTATTTTAGAGACTGGGAGGAGAGAAAAACAAACTGCGTAGCAAAAATTTGTCTAGAAATAGGCTGTTGGAAAACCATTTTGATTACAGAGGTTGCCTCCAACTGGCAGACAATATCCTAAGCCCAGTGCTTCCCCCTGCCCAGTCCTGTATTCAGAGAACTGACAGCTTCTCTCACTCCTTGCCCCCAAGCTACATGTATTTCCATGTGAAAATTCTTTCAGTGGTTCAGTAAGTTTCCTAAATATGAGGGGAGGGGGGTGGGGGCAGGGGGATCCTATAGGGAATTAGCTTGCAGCTCTATCCCTCCCAGTCACTCTTCATCTGTTAACTAAGCTAAGGCTAGTGCTGAAAAGAGATATCTTCTCCTGTGTCCTTTTGTAAAATAAAACAAATACTATGTTTGCTTTACCATCTATTCTTCAGCTAACTGTTTGTTCTTTTTTCTTCTGTTCCCTTTCTATAAAGAAATAAAGAGTTTAAACATAGGTAAGACATGAGCTCTTTCCCATATAATTTGATATGGTTTGTTTGCTTCATTGTGTTTGCTTTTTGTGTTGTGCTTCTTGTGTAATGTTATGTTCTTCATGTACCATATATAGAAGCATTTTTATGTGCTAATTGTGTGTTATGAATATGATAAGCATTAGCAATTATGAAATGCAGTCAAAAAGCAGCCAATAAGTTCTGACAGTAATTAGAAATTTCTAGTAGAATGCAAGTATAATGAAGCCCAAGCTAACTTCTAGATAAACACCTTTTCCTGCTGTCTATAATTGGTCTAAATGGTCAAGGTAAACTACAACAGCATTTTCCCAAATGCCAGGAAGGTTCACAAAAGCACTAATGACTGCATATAGGTCAAAAACCCATTTTCTGGTCATTAATGATTTTTCTGAACCCGCTGTCCTTTGCCATAATTTAGTTTATATTTCTTTTGTCAAACACATTTTATAGCCAACCTGTGGGGCTGGCTGTGTGCAACCACTAGATGCAGTCACTGTGAGATTCAGGAGGGAGGCATAACTTTCCTGGATGTTAGGAGGAGAACACTAGGTCTTCTGGATGGCTGCAGCATAGGAAACACTTGTGCCTCCTTTCATGCCACGGCTGGAACAGGGAGGATGTTCACCCTGGAGAAAATCAAGGGCAAGAACAAGAACAGTTCTTGTAAACTATTTCATAGTGTCCTGTGCATTTCCCTTTTAAAACCATACTTTCCATTTCTGTGATACAAGTTGATGCAATAGATGGTCTGGACTAAACAGGATCGTTTCCCCTTAATATATTTTGGCATAGTAATTGTAACACCCCTAACTATTCTTATCTGGATGAATTCATTCACAATTTGCTAATGATTATTGGTGATGCTGGAGGCTCCTCATTTGCTTCAACTAAGCCTAGTTTGTTTTTCAGCTGCTTAGAGATTTGCTCTGGACAGCTTCTCTTTTGGTTAAATTTAAAGAAAAGCTGGTTTTTCACTGTTTGATGCACCTGTGAGAAGAACAGGGAGAACGAGCTGCACTTGCTGCCAGGCCCCAGGCTCCCTCAGAGAGCAGAGAGAGGCTGCAGGTGGGGGTGACCACACATTCACTCGGGGGGCTGCAGGCACAGACATTATTGGCAGAAGCCTCTAAGCAACACTGAATGCCATGGAAAATCTTTTAAAACAAGGTACAATCCTTGGCCTCCTATAATTCAAGTGAAAGATTACAATGGTGAGGAGAAAAGAGGGGCAGAGGTCTTTAATTGATCAGATGCCAGTTTGAGAAATATTGAGTACTCATTTATAAAACAAATCCCTGTTTGAGGTAATGGTCTCATCGATTCTTTGGGAGCACAGTGAGTGCATGTTACCTTCCAGGAGTCATTTTCTGCCAAATTCCCTCAAAAATTTCCTTAAAGTCTTCCACTATCTGTTCCCTAACCTAGCTCAGGAAAGGGGGAAGGAGTTTGGAACAGGTCTGCAGCTCCAGTGAGTTGCTCTCTGATCTGGAACTGAAGCTTGTGACTAACTCCCTGGCACAACTGCCCGGGGGGAGATTCCAGAGGGGGAAGGCAGGGTGAGCTCCACGGATGCACCTTGACTGCAGGAGAGGAGAGGGAAACAAGCCCATGTTCTGCCATTGCTCTTTACCCTGACTCATTTCTTATCCCATTCTGGTAGCAGCAGGGCACACCTAGAGCTGGCTGAGTGCAAAGGGGAGGCAGGGGTGGGCACAGGCTGACAAAATCGTGTGTGAAAACTAGAGGGACCCTTCCATGCCTGCAGGGTGGCTGCTGCTCCCCTGAGCACTGTGTGAGCAGCTCTCAGCACTGAGTCCAGCGGGGCCCTCACTTCCAGGTGCAAGCAGCAGAGTCTGTGCCCGGCTCCTGTCTGTGCCCAGCTCCTGTCTGTGCCCGGCTCCTGTCTGTGCCCAGCTCCTGTCTGTGCCTGCCTCAGGTCCCCATTTGGCCAGGGTGGGGGGTGTGCCTTGTTTCAGAAGGGCTATGGAAAAGGCACCAGCTGCAGGGCAGCCTCGAGCTAAGTTTGGGTGTATTTTGGGTGAAGTACAGCACAACGCCAGTGCCACAGCAGAGTGTGATCTTCAGTGTAAGGGGAAAGCGTGGTGGGAGAACAGAGCAGAGTTTCAAAGCGATGGCAAACGTGCAGGTGTTTGTATGGCTCAGATACCTGAGAGACTGGAGGAATCTCTAAAGTGGAAAGAACTATTTTTCTGTGTTGCAAAGAACATTGAGCATTATTTTGGAGGGATGAGAAGGAATGTGATAAGGGCATAGTGAAGAGGTGCAGTCTGCTGCTGAAGATAAGGAGAGGAACTCGGGGAATAATGAGATTGCGCTCTAATCTCAAGCATGTCACTAGTTTCCCTGCATAACTTTGTCTACACCACTTAACCTCTCTGTGCCTCAGTTTCCTCCTCTGTAAAATGGGTGCTACACCCATCTTTTTAAAGTACTTTGAGATCCATGCATGAAATAAACCTGCCAAGTATTTTTTGTTTATTGTATTTCTTCATCTCTAATTTCTACACTCCTAGACTTCAGCAGATGGTGTTGCCTCTGCCTACTGAATTGCAATCAAACCAGTCTCCTTCCTACTTTCTACAGTCTTAGAACAAACCATTATTGACCTAAACCCATGGCATGTCAAAGACTGGCATAGAGGAAAATAACTGTAGAAAGTGATATTTTGGGGCCTCCTCATTCCTCCAAATCTGGTCTTGACCACATGACCGCAGTTATCTTTGTGTGCCAATGGATCCATCTGCCGAAAGTGGCTTTATTATAGTTTCAGCTATTCTGGTCAAGAAATGGCTTATGTCCATCATAACTTACCTCTGTGTATCCTCACTCTTGGAGATGGGCACTTTTGCCACATGAAACTAGGAGTGTGGATATTTGGAGGCAAATATCTCTGGTTACTGGTAAGTAACCTTCATTTTTTTCTTCCTGTCTTCATTTGTCTTCTATGCTTTGAAACCACCATTGACCTTATTTATGCTCACTCATAGGCTCCAAAGGCTGGAAAATTCACATCATGCTTAAAATCCAAATAAACTGAGTAAAACTAGCTAGGCAAGATTTTGAAAATATTTCTGCACCGCAGTTCTGTGTGTGTGAATGTATATATATTGTGAAGATTGACATTTCTCAATTTGCAGATGATTTGCTAAAGTAGTTCCAAAATGTGACAAGCTGTCAAAAAACATACATTTCAGAAGAGAAGTAGCTTTCCATATGAGTGCCCATTCCAATCACAAACTGAGGACTAGTTTTTCAATAACAGAAGGTTTGGAGTTAAAGTCAGACACTTGGGGTCTCTGGTTTTAGTTATATAACCAACTTCATCTGCCGTAAATGAGATTCTTGATAAAAATGAATGAGAACAAATTTGCTTTAGAAATAAATTTGTTATGCCTCTGCCTCCTATTTATACAAGACCTCACAAATCTTGTGGCATAATCTAAGTAACTCAGAAGCTGATTCTTTGATCTTACTCCTATGACTTCGGCTTCCAAAGGAAGTTAAACAAGGTAGCGGGGAGGGGGGAAACAGATAAGCCGAAGAGAATTGACCTGGAGCAGATCTAAAGGGCTAAAGAGATCAAGAGGAGAGACTGCTGTGCAGGTCTGGCTTATTGGGCTCTGCTGTGCAAGGTTCAGTGTAGAAGGATGAGTGAGGTTTGAAATTACAATCCCTCTGACCACTGACCAGGCCCTAATCAAGTTAGGTCCTCAGGTGATGGTCCTTCAGACCTCACCTCTGTACAAAGGTGTCAGACTTTCTTTCCAGATCTTTCTGTGCCTGATGAGTATCCAAGCTCTGAAAGCCTGTGAAGTTTCTAGACTGCTCAGCTGTTTCTGTTTTATGCTTTCTTTTTCTCTAAAGCAACAATCCTGCTCATAAATACTATCTGGCCGTGGACCCTGTTTCAGGCTCACTCTACGTGTCGGACACCAATAGCCGACGGATATACAAAGTCAAGTCCCTCACGGGCACGAAGGACCTTGCTGGTAACTCTGAAGTGGTGGCAGGGACAGGAGAGCAGTGCCTGCCCTTTGATGAAGCCAGATGTGGGGATGGAGGGAAGGCAGTGGACGCAACCCTAATGAGCCCTCGAGGTAAAGGGGGAAAAGAAGCCAGAGAAAATGACTGCGTGCAGCTAGGCTGGATGTGGAAATAATTATCTGGCAATTAAATCACTCCTTGCTCAGTGATTTTTATTCTGGGCTTTAATTACAGTGGATTGGCACGTGTTCGTGCTTTGTTTAGTTAAAGCAAACTTTATTAGCCCGACACTGAGTGCTGCAAAAGGAGAACAGAACACAAATTAGCAGGGTACTGCTCACTCCAAGAAGCAAGCGTGTAAACTGGGACACTGATTACTGTTTGAGATGCAGTCTCTGGGGAGAGAAACTCCTTGCTGTGGCTTTTCTCTGAGTTTTTCCTCTATGTATCTCCATTTCTTAAGAATCAGAGAAAAAAAATAAAAGGATTTTTGCCCTTTCCCATTTCTAATTTTTGACAAGAAGTTTCCAAGATGATACAGAGATTTGAAGATGTGTTTCTTTTTAAAGCTTTTTTTCCTGTGTTGGTTCATCTTAATTGTAAGGATGAATTGATCAGATGTATTTCCAGGTGTTTCAAACATCTTTGGGGGTTTTTTCAGTGGCTGAAAATAACTAGATGATCATAAACGTACACAAAAATGGAAAGTCCAGTTTCTTTGTGTAGGAAGTAGTTTCACTTAACATACAGAAATTTTAAAAATGAAACTGCATCTTCTCTCACTGCCCAATAGGATGAGCACTGCAACAATTTCAAGACAGAATTTTTTTAGATCAATATTTTATTTTCAGCCTGAGAAATGGACATGGCAGTGCACCAAATCAAAGCAGGAAAGGCAAGTGAGAAAAAGGCTCACCTCCTTCCCAAACAGCAGCAGCATCCGTCTGTTCCTCTGAGGGAGCACCCTTTCATTCTGTGCCTTTCCTCTCTGAGGACTCACAATGTGACAGGCATTGAACCTTCCATTTTTTTTTTAGGCTGGCAACCCCTGTGTCTTCATCTGGAAACACCAGATGTTCTTTCTGTATTTTTACTGCAACATGTCAAAGAATTAAAAAACATCCAGAAATAATACAATGTCCTCCTAGTTTTCAAAAAAATTTGAAGGTATTTTAAAAGATTTCTAAAAATTCTTCATCCTCATCAGATTCTTCAGATGAAGAAAGCAATGCTTCAAATTTCTGACTAAAATTTGGAGGTAATTTTTTATTTGGGTTTATGTAATATACAGAGAGTGAATCTAGAAATAAGCTGATGCATTCTGCTGGGTCTTTGGCTTGTTTGGGGATTTCTGTGGTTTTCTTTAAAGCCCTGAAGGATAAACCTGCTTGATGCCATTCCTTTGGCAGAACTATGGGTTGTTGGAGCGTTCCAGGACCTGTGCTCAGGTTGGGAGGGAGGAAAGAACAGGGGAAGGGAACAAATTCCAAACAGCTGTGGACAAGACAAAGCCTGCCTTGAAGCCAGGAGCCTCACTGCTGCACTGATACCTGGGTTTTATATTTGCAGGAATTGCAGTGGATAAGTATGGACTCATGTATTTTGTTGATGCCACTATGATTAGAAAAGTGGATCAGAATGGAATTATATCAACCCTGCTGGGCTCCAATGACCTAACTGCTGTTCGACCTCTCAGCTGTGATTCCAGCATGGATGTCACCCAGGTAGATTCTTACTGCATTTATTTTCTTCTCTGCCTTAGAAGAGATGGGCATCTATTTTGGATGACTGCCTGGCCACTTAAGAAATACATTATGCAGCACAAGATGATAACGTATTTGATTCGTTACTGAAATGAGTGGACCATCCTTTCTACTGTGGCTAACACAGTTTATTTATGCAACTAGAGAGAAATAAGGTTGAGATAATGGGAGTTATTGTCTTAATTGCCTGTTTTTCTGTAATTATTTTAGAGCTTCCACAATGTAGCATTCATTCTTGCACAGAAACACAATTAGCCAAAGTTACAACTGCACGTAGCTTTAATATTTCCGAAAAACAAAATCATTGTTTGAAATAGTTGCCGTTCATGACTTGGTTTCATGATTTACGCTGATAAACCCCTCACTAATTTGCTGTTGTTACACGTGGAATTTTAAACACTAGGAGTGTACTTTTCAGTTTCGAGTTTTACAGTAATAATTTGTGCAACTCATAGGTACGGCTGGAGTGGCCTACTGATCTCGCTGTCAATCCCATGGACAACTCCCTTTATGTCCTAGAGAACAATGTTATTTTACGGATCACAGAAAACCATCAAGTTAGCATTATTGCTGGACGCCCCATGCACTGCCAGGTTCCTGGTATAGACTACTCTCTTAGCAAACTGGCTATTCATTCTGCACTTGAATCAGCCAGTGCCATTGCCATCTCACACACAGGAGTTCTTTACATCAGTGAGACAGATGAAAAAAAAATTAATCGGCTACGCCAGGTAACTACCAATGGAGAAATATGCCTTCTTGCAGGGGCAGCTTCAGACTGTGATTGCAAAAATGATGTCAACTGTAATTGCTATGCTGGGGATGATGGGTATGCCACTGATGCCATCTTAAATTCACCATCTTCCTTAGCTGTGGCCCCAGATGGTACCATCTACATAGCTGATCTCGGAAATATCCGCATTAGGGCTGTCAGTAAAAACAGGCCCATTCTTAATTCCTTTAACCAATATGAAGCTGCATCTCCAGGAGAACAGGAGCTGTATGTCTTCAATGCTGATGGGATTCACCAGTACACTCTCAGCCTCGTTACCGGGGAATACTTGTACAATTTCACCTATAGCAGCGATAACGATGTCACGGAGGTGATGGACAACAATGGCAACTCCTTGAAGGTGCGTCGGGATGCCAGTGGGATGCCCCGCCATTTACTGATGCCGGATAATCAGATTGTCACGCTGGCTGTTGGCACTAATGGTGGACTCAAGCTGGTCTCAACACAGACCCTGGAGCTCGGATTAATGACATATAATGGAAACAGTGGTCTCTTAGCAACGAAGAGTGATGAAACAGGATGGACAACATTTTATGAGTAAGAATGTTTTTGGATATATTAAGCATACATTTATTTTTCAAATGGTAGTGAGTAGGCCCTAGACTGACCCTGCTGCAATTTGTTGTAGGTTTTTCACTGATACTGAGTCAGGCTGTTGTGCCTCAGTCCAGTGTGATGCTGGAAATGATTAAGTGGCTTTGTGATGGCGTCAGTTGTGCTGGGTCCTTTGGGTGGATGCTGATCCACCTGAATCCCTGCTGGGGTTTGAGTTCGGGGCAGCTCAATCCCATCCAGCCATGACCAGAACCCTGGCTTAGTTAAGCTGCTGCTCATGGTCAGCACAGCTGCTCACAGCCAGAGCAGCCCAGCACTCCCACTGCAGCCACCACTGAGCTGCCTCTCTCTAGGAACCCTCATGCTGCAGCTTCTTTCGGAACGCAAATTATCTCTCTTTCTGTTCAGCTTCATATATTACTCATGGTTGTTAAAATGTTGATTAACTTCACTGATTGTTCATTCCTGAGACAAGTGAGGAAATTAGATCCCCAGCTATCTGTCAGACCCCTGGTGTAACTTCCATAATTTGTAGATAACCCAAAAGCACACCGGTGTTCATAAGCATATAGATTAAATAGACAGAACTTCCTCTTTAAATGAAATTCATATGAAGAGATGAGGTTCAAAAGTATATTAAAAATCTAGAAAAACTAGTCAGATTTTTATTAATACTTATCCTATTCTTAGTAGTCTTACTGCCATTTTTTGATCAAAACAATTTTTAAAAGAGAAGCTAAATGACATATTGAAAAAGTACATTTAAGTACGGCAAGTCTGATGCCATGTATTTTGTCTGAATTAGGTAATCATTAATAAATATCATTCCCCAAATCAGTGAGTAGAAGATAGGAATAGGGCTTTATATTTAATTTTAAATGGCAGGCTTATTTTCAAGGTTGCAGGCTTATTTTCAAGGTTGCAGACTAGCAACGGCGCACACCTCTAAGTTTATTGATGCATTTAGCTTGACCACCTGTTTTCGCTGTTTAGAGAAAACGTAAGGAATGCAGGAATAGAAGGGACTGTGCTGGGTGTGCTCGCAGTGTGTGCCCTGCACGGCGGGACTGCCGCGGTCGGTTGCCGTTCGAAGGAGAGCAGTGCCCTCTCGTGGGGCCCTGCTCGCCCAACCACTGGCTCCTCCAGCCTGGGGCTTCACGTGGGGAGTGGCTTATTTTTCCTTAGTGTTTTGCAAAGATTATTGCTTTACCACAAATTCGTTACAAAAATAGTTCAGTTACATGACCGCATGAGGGTATTACCTGCTGATTACAAGCTCAAGTAAAAGCTCACTGGATTCAACAGAATAAAATTTCATATTATTGCTGTGGATGCCCTTCTAGGAAGGCTTTTTGTTGTTGTTTTTTTCTTCAAAAGGTAGCCTAAGATTCAGTCATATAAATTAGTTATTTCTCAAAACACCAGTAATTAATTATAGAAAACTAAATAGCAAAGTAATTTAAAACTACATGAAAATCAGTGAAACATTTGAAAAGGTCATCAGAAAGTTACTGTTTACAAAACTGGTATAACTGGTGTCCGAGAGTCACACCAAGTGCTAAGTTAGCATGGTTTATTAGAAAAATTGTATTATGATTCCTAAGGAAATACAGAAGGTAGGGGCTTTGATGTCTTACTGAGACCAGCTGAAAACAGCAGTTAATGTGTACATAGCGCTGCAGATTTTTTTCCAAGATCAAACAAGAAAAGACACACAACCTTTGCCTCAGGTCAGTGGAAGTTAAATACCATATTTAGCTCTAAATATTACAGCCTGAGGTACTGTGTTAGATAATTAGTAACTTTGATGAGGCACTAGAAGTAACTTACTTTCTCCCAGATTTTTAAATACATTCTCATAAGCATAGAGCCCATAGATGAGAGAACCATAAAGACATTATTTAAATCAAATATACAGACTTAAACAATCACAGTCCACAGTCACTCAGTACTAGTTCCTGTTTTGTGTGTTCTTTGAAACAGCTCCTAAGAGAAAATTCCATATTCATCGTTCTGCATTTTTTTTGGTAGCTATAAGTTAATATCAATTGAAGATGAAAGAAGTGTTCAGCCAATGAGAGTTTATAAAGACAACAAAATAGTTTTCTCTGCAATTACATTCCTGCATTCATACAGACATAATCAGCACTCAAAATTGTTAATATGGCAGCAGAACTGGAAAAGAACAGAGGTCTTTAAGTGGTAAAATACTACATGAGCCAAAGTTCTTATGAAAAATTTATTTCAGTGCATTTATATCAACCAGACGTGAAGTGCCGTGTTATCTTGCTGGGTATATTCCTTTCATTTATCTGAAACTTTACCCTAAAAATGCTCTCAGAATTAAATTTGTGCAGTTAATCTAGGTGTGCATCTGCATATGCAGAGAGTTGCAGACACAAGCTGGTTTTGTGTGTGCACACTCCATACGTGAATTCTATAGATAGCATCTGTGCATGTGCATGCAGCTCATTTGCAGTAGGAACAGCCAGGGCTCTTCAATAATAGAACAGCTACCAGCAGGCTCACATGGGGTAATTTAAGCTTGGCTTGGGCATGAAGCACAGATCTTTGAAGCAGTTCCCAGTGGTATTCCACTTGGTCTAGGGAGCATCCTGAGAGAATGCTGCAGTTTTCTTCTTGAATCAGTTTTAAAAGGGAGAGAAAATGGGGATGTATGTAAATGGGTGTGGATCTGTGCCTTGCCCAGCTCTGTGTTAAGTCAGAAGCTGCTGTTCCTCCTTTCTGCAGTGCTGGGTGTGGCACTGTCCTTCCTGCTCCCACCCACAAGCTGTTGGGAGCACGGCTCAAACCTCAGAGACCGGGATGCTGCTCATAAAAATTGCCCAAGGAATAGAAGGGCCACAGCAGTGGGCAAGGGAGAGCAGCCCTCAGGGCACTGTCACAAGCCCACTGAAGGGATGCATGGCTGCTTCTAGCTACCTGAGAAGGTGCCAAGTGCTCAGCTGTGTCCCACGGTCCAGGTTGAGCTATGGGTGTGGCCATGGGCTGGCCATGGCCAGCTCAGAGCCATCAGGCTGGCAGAGACAGCCACCAGCTTCGTGCCTCGTGTCACCCACAGCTGTCCTGGGAAACCTTGGCGTGCTGGCAAGGGAGTCTTGGTCACAGTTAGCCAAGTGTGAGTGAGGTAGCAGTGGGGAGATGCTGTTGTTTGTTGGTTTTTACGATACTGGGATTAAGAAAGGTTGTCCGACCTTGTAATTTTATTAGTAGAAAAACTTGGGATGAAGCCTTACTCTGACTGAAGTCGGTAACAAAAGCTCAGGAATTTCAGTGTATCCAGAGCCCACCTCATTTGAAAACGTAAAGGCTGCCTTATCAGATCTGGTTCATCCAGGCTGATGCTGTGTCTGCAATAGGTAGAGACTGCTTCTGAAGAAGACATCAGGTCAATCAATTTATCTTTCATTGTAAATTTTGTGGTTTACTTCATTAGACCCAGGTTCATGACATGAAGAAGAGAAGTCTATAATCATTTAATTCATATGTAGTTTATTCTTATTATTCAGGTAAATGTCTGGGTGTTGTATTCTACTGAGCACTTGCTCTCACATTATACATAAATTAAAAGAAAAACTCTCAGGAATATGTCACTTAAAATATGTGGTACATAAAAGGTTTCTGTTATACTCATTTTATTTTTTTTTACCTTTAAGGTATTTTTAAATAAGATTTTATTTTGATACAATGGACAAAGTAGAAATGCCTTCTTTATATATTGGTATTGCAGTGTGTGTATATCATTTAAGCAGTGAATTTTTAATATATCTAACTCAGAAACTAAATGGTCTGCAGATCTTCAAGGAGAGTACTTTTGGATGTATTTTGTTAAGTGTAGCCATCACTTGCTTATAAACCCTTTTAATCTCTATTGTTGCTGATTTTAAAGCTGTGACCAGCACTGGGAAACATGTCCCATGGCAGGGGTAAAACAATGATTTCTTGAAATAGCACTGGAATATTTTCATTTTTCTGCTTCACTCTCTGTACATCCACATCCATATTTACTTTTTAGACTGCCCTTACACTTTGAACAGAGATTTCCAGTGAGTAGCCCACAGCAATCTCCAGGAATTTTTCCTAGGTTAATTAAAAACCCAGCAATGTGAATGAAGAGTTTAAATTAATGTCTCATTTGCATTGCCTGAAATATATTTGCTGATGGGGAATTTCACCAACCGTTTTTCTGGAAGTTCACCAAGTGCTGCAGAGTCACACTGGAGATACTCACAGACTTTTCTAGTTTGTCCTAAATAACATTGTCTCTGCTGTAAGATTTTACATCTAAGTATTCTCTTCATCACTCTGCTCATCATGAAACATACCACATGCAGACACTTAAGGGGTATTATTAACCTTTAAGATTTTTGAAATTGTCCATTTTTGGTATTTTTTCTTTTCCCTTGCCAGACAGATGCTTGGCTGGATCAAGTTCTTCCTTTAGCTATTCTTTCTGAGTACTTTTCAATATTTTTTTGTGAAGACTTTTATAAAGACTTAACTAAACCCACTTTCATAGATTATCTCCACATATTATCTTTTATTCAGTATCTTGCTGACATGCTAACATATATATATAAATATATATGTATCTGTGGAGAGAAGCTTGTGACTATATTGAGAACAATCATGCTGCTTAATCTTTCTTTGATCCTGAACTACTTAAATGAACACCATGTATTATTGGTCCCTTTTAGGTCGCATGATGCTTTGTTTAATTGATTTCCTTCTTTGCCTAGTACTTCCATTGGTTCTGGTAAGGCTCCTTGCTCCACAGGTGATTTTTTCCTACCTCCCCAATATTCAGTTGAATGGGTGCAACCATTTGCAATGGATTTGAAAGTCGTATGTTTTGTTTGTTTTAACTGAGGCGCCAACCTTTGTATTAATTTTTTAGATATGCTGTACAGTTCAAGTGGCCTAGTTGGAGGTTTCTGAGTGTTTTAATTGTAAAGCCATGTTGAAAGCTCTGATTCTTTTTCATCTTTACAGCTAACCACAGCCTACAATGAACTGAGCTAGCTCCATGATACTAAATGTGCTCCTCTTCTCTTCTGTTACTCTCAGGCAATGCAATGGATTTATCAGTTCTCTTCCAGGCTTCCTGATCCCTGGATTTCTACATTCGAAGGATGACCAGTTGGTTTCAATCTCCACCTAAACTTTTCCCTTTATCTACACAGGACATTTTTTCTTGCCTTTCTGCTCTCTAGAGGCGCGCACGCTTTGGTAGCGGCTGGGTGAGAGACTCTTGCACGAGTAGAGAGTTGCAACAAGCAGAGTGCCAGACTGGAATGCTGATTTTGTTTCAGGTCCCCTTTTCTCACCCTTGAGATCCAAGGGATTGCTTCTTTAGCAAATGTATGCACACAGCTAGAGCATACTGAAGGACAGGGGGAAAGGGTATGATTTGATTTCCAGCAGCATTCCTTCTTTCCCCCGTCCTCAGCCTTTATACCTCTAAAGAAACTTAACTCAATAAAATCATGGAAAGCCCTTTTTTTTTTTTTTTTTTTTCTTTTTTTTTTTTTTTTTTTTTTTCTTTTGTTTCTGTTTTAATCTTTATGCCTCTGGAGCATTTAACTCATCTTCTAAGGTCTGTTCTGAGTGCTGACTGCTGCCCTTTGTGCAACTCCAACCTATCCTGTGCTTTTCATCTTTCATCTTTATGAGCCAAAATACTGACCCCAAAATGCAGTTCAATACCACAGATAAGATCTAAATGAAATTATTATGTTGTCAAGCTGATGTATTTTTTAATCCTTTATGGCAAGTTTATTCCTTGATGTGTCACTTAAGACCATACTTAGTTTCCATTAAGTATTCAAAAGCAAATGTGCAGTTTATGCAATTGTTTATTGCAGTGTCCATCAGAAGTCCACTTCCTTAGAGTGAAATGCAACTATTAAAATGCAGACTAATTTACTAATTATAATTGTTTGAGCCAAATATCACTCCGTATATTCATAATAATTTAATTAATTTAATAATTTAAAATATGCTAGCCTGGATTTGCACCCATGTAGTTGAGATCAGTATCTCTAAAAAATACTATTTCATCATTATAGACTCTTTCAAGAACAGAGAAATAGATATGGCCAGGATGTTCTTGAAAATCTGTTTCAGTCTGGGTTTTTTGCACAAATGTGGTGCATTATTAATACATTGGGTATTGAAATGAACATATATCCTCATGCTTTTTTGCTCTCACTAACTTTTCTATTAGCTATGATCATGAAGGGCGTCTGACCAATGTAACACGTCCCACTGGAGTGGTAACTAGCCTTCATCGAGAAATGGAAAAGTCTATTACCATCGACATTGAGAATTCTAATCGGGATGACGATGTCACGGTCATCACAAATCTCTCCTCTGTGGAGGCTTCCTATACAGTTGTTCAAGGTACCAAAGCACACCTCTCAGCACACCTCCTAACCACACACACAGCCTGAGAAAGCAATTCGCTAACGATTCGTGTCATTAGTACACTTATGAGCAGGGGGAAACCATGTAAGGTTTGCAAGAAAAACTCCCATAAAGCTTGTTCCTAAAATGACAGGTCTTCAGGACAGGTAAGAGCCATTTCGCAGTCCTGCTTTGTGTCAAGTATTTATGGTCACTATCTGCTGGTGAAGGTTAGTCCTGCCACTGCCTCGGGTCAGGGTCACTTCACTCGCATATTTCTCTGCACTTCCCTGCAAAATTGGTCCTGACATCAGTGCCACAGAGGTGCAACCTGACTGCTGGATATGGCTGCCTGGGGGGAGATCCTTCTGGAGATGCTCAGGAAACCTTCTAGTAGAAGAAATCTTCCGAGTTTATACACTGCCATTAATTACAGTGTAGAACAATCAGGGCAGGGGATGGTGTGGTGCCAGAGATGGCCCTTCCAAGAGCAGTGTTACAGCCCGAGTGTGGCAGGAGGCAGCAGCAGCACAGGTTCAGAGTTTGGGTAGAGCTTTCCAGCACCACCCAGGTGTTGTATCTGATGGAGTGAAGTCAGTTATCAAAGACAGACTGAAAGGGATTTGGTGAGTGATGGGGCTTTTTAATTAAGATATCACGTCACTGGAATGAGAATATCATCATCAAACAATAGTCTCCTCCTGACATAAATGTCAACATTTATAGACATACCGTGACAGGTCTGATTACAAAGACTTAATTTCTCTTATACCAGATGATTAATTACATAGATGCTGTCCTTCTGTCAGGCAAATATTGATGTGTTGCTGACAGCTGCACACTGTGGCACTCCATCCTGGCTGAGAGTGGACTTGGCTGTGTCAAACAGCTGGGGAACTGCACGGCCAGAGAAGCACGAGATTGTTTCTGTAACTCTTCTCCCACAGAGGCCAGGTGTCCACATCAGGCCAGTGTGGTTCTGGTGGGCAGGCAGGGAGGCAGGAGAGGGAACCACTGTGGCTGCCAGCTTGCACTGCTGGAGCCTCACACCTTGAGGATTTAAAGCCACGCTGTAATTCTGTATAAAGCCTCTGCTTGGAGACAGCTTTTAAACAGAGGGAAACAAAAGAAGAGGCACTTACTTCTTCCTACTTATAAAGAGTCCAGCAATCTTCTTCCTTTTCTTTTTGTTCTGGAGTTTAATGCTTTGTTGTTTATCCAGCAGTTCAGTTTTCAGGAGTTTTTGTTCATATCAGAAATAAATTACGTGGTTCAACACATATCACTGTGCATTTTGATTCACAATTAAGACTGAAGGGAAAACATAATGAAATAAACACAGTATCTCTCTGCAGGCTCACTGTTACACTACCGTTCTTTACATGAATCAGTAACATCTGTAATTTCCACCATAGTACCACGTAAATGGTAATTGCAGGCTGACTTCATTTAACATCAACAGGAGTGCAATAAAAAACCAATCAAATTAAGCTATATGTTTTCTTTATGACTGGAGTAGCTAAATTATTTTCTTTTCATTATTGCTGTAGATCAAGTGAGGAACAGCTACCAGCTCTGTAATAATGGTACTTTGAGAGTGATGTATGCCAATGGCATGAGCATTAGCTTTCACAGCGAACCTCATGTCCTGGCTGGGACTGTGACTCCCACCATAGGACGATGTAATATTTCTCTACCCATGGAAAATGGTTTAAACTCAATTGAATGGCGCCTGAGGAAGGAGCAGATTAAAGGCAAAGTGACGGTGTTTGGAAGAAAGCTCAGGGTGAGTAGATCCTGTTGTTACAATAATCATCTTTTCCTCTCCAGGCAGAAAATTAATTTTTTATTTTGAATGGTGCCTTCCTTACTTTTGCTTGTTAAAATGTACAACTCTGGGATTGTCTTTGGTGTGACATTGTTTGAGAGCTCAGTTGACTGCATAGGATCATCTGCTGCCATCAGCTATTGAGCTTCATTACTAAAAGTATTCCAAAAGAGATTGGTAAATATACCTAGAATATTACAGATTCACAGAATCGTCAGTGTTGGAAGAGACCTTCAAGATCCTTTAGTCCAGCCATTAACCCAGCCCTACCATGATTGCCCTAAACTGTATCCCCAAATGCCATATCCAGATGCTTCTTGAACACATCCAGAGTTTGTGACTACATCACCTCCCTGGGCAACTTATTCCGATGCCTGAGCACTCTTCCAGTAAAAAATAGTTTTCAGATACCTAATCTGAACCTCCTGTGGTGCACCTTAAGGCCATTTCCTCTTGTCCTTTCATTTGAGATGTGGCAGAAGAGATCTACTCCCAACTTGCTACTGCCTTTCGGGGGCTTGTAGCGAGCAATTGGGTCCCTCCAAACCAACTTTTCTCCAGATTAAACACCCCCAGCTCCCTCAGCCACTCCTCAAAAGACATATTCTAGAGCCTCCCCCACCTTGGTTGCCCTGTTCCTGCAAAGCACTCTGCCTCTCAAGGGGGTGGGAATCTGAGCCCTCACCACTTGTAAAACTGCCAGGGCAGAATTACCCCAGCTGGTGCTGGGGGAGCAAACACAACTACAGCTTGAGCTGCTGCTGTAAAATCCCCCTACAGACTCACTGAGACAGGCATGTTGTGTTTATTTCCTTTCCCAAATGGCACGATTGGAAAATAATTGCCATAATTACAAAATCGTAAGCACAGGATAAGGAAGACAGTCAGGTCATGTAATCCATCCCCTGCCAAATTAAAGATCTGCTGCAGCTGGATTAATCCCATGCTGTGCTTTGCTGGCCTGATTTTCACTGATTTTTTTGACTGGGCTACTTCAGTATGTGCAGTTTTGGAAGGGCTTCGAGATGCTGGGCAGAAAGCAAGTGTAGTGCTGATCAGGTCTTCATTCTTTTAGCAATTCTTTCAACATCACTGAACATAAGATACAGTTCAGTGTGTTCATGATCATATAGCAAATGCAATATATGTTAACAGTTACGTAGTGATTTACAAAAAAACTCATAATTATTTGGATGTAAATTTTTATATTTTCCTATTGCATAACATCTAATTCCCAGAGTTGAGTTAACAAGTCTTTCTTTATTCTCACAAATGCTCAGAATGTACTTATTGGGGAGAAGGGAGACAAAAAAATTGAATGAGATTAGCAGCTAATCCTTAATGACTAAATTTCATGGCTGTGTAATTGATTTTTGATGTGTTGACCTGCAGCATTTGATTAGAAGTGGAAAATAGATCAGCTCTGCATTTTGACTATGTGTTCAAAATAAAAATAAATAGGATGCTGCAATGAAATTGCAGTAATCCTAACTCTCAATACGAAAAATTTAATAGAGGTACTTGTGGTAATTAGCTGAAGTTAAACACATCTTAGTGCTGAAACCTTGCCTGAGATAGGTTTTCTTGCATCATGTTTATGCAAATCAAAACAATGCTTTATCTAGCAACACCTCAGCATTTAATTGTCTGGTGTTAGTTCCTGTAACAATAATCACATACCCATTTAGCTCTTTTAAATGAAAATCACTATGAGATTATCACAGGTTGAGTGGACTGAAAATGAAATTTGAAAACCAGAGAGAAAGCATAGAATTTATTTGCATCTCATTTATTAGAATTCATCTTTATAAATTGTTTAGTGAATGAAGCAGAGCAAGTGTGTTGGAACGTTGTGAGGAGCAGGTGGCAGGCAGGGGCAGCTGTGGCACATAGTGACACAGAGCAGGGCACTGCTGCAGAGCTGACAGAGCACCAGGGCCATCTCCTGGAGCTCCAGTTCAGCATCAGTGTGACTGGAGGGGTGGGCATTCTGTGCAACTCTGAGCTGAGTACTTCACCTCGCAGTACTCTGAGGAGTGTTTGCTGGAGCCCATGCCCCTGTGCTTCAGTAGTGAAAGGGGGCTTATAAAAAAGATGGGGGCAGACTTTTTTTTAGGGTCTGTTGTGATAGGACAAGGTGTGGCAGCTTTAAACTAAAAGAGGGTCGATTTAAACTAGGAGAAATTCTTTATGGTGACAGTGTGAGGCACTGGCACAGGTTGCCCAGAGTGGTAGTAGATGCCCCTTTCCTGGAAGCACTGATGGTCAGGTTGGCAGAGCTCTGCACAGCCTGTTCCAGTTGAAGATGTCCCTGCTCAGTGCAGAGAGGTTGTACTGGGTGATCTTTGAAGGTCCCTTCCAACCCAAAGGATGGGATGATTCTGTGAGTCCTCAGGCAGCGGTGCTGCCTGTGCCCAGGCTCTGCCCAGCCGTGCTTTAGGCACATCTCAGCAGGACGTGTCGGTCTCTGCACACCTGCCTGGGCACATTTCATGAACCTGAGAAAGGAGCTGCACTTCACCTTTCTCTAATCCCACTCACTGTCTGCTGCTGTTTGATGCACCACACGTTCAGTGTCTTGCAGCAGTTTCAGATAAAGTCTTGATAAGATTTCTGTCTGAAGAGTTTTTATTATGGTGCAGCATCATGTAAGTGATTTCTGTGGCCAGACCTTTCCAAGGCACAAAGGGCTCGTCCCTACAGCCACTTCAGCAGCAGCTGAGGGAAAACCAGAAGTGCACGTGTGTAGTGAACAAAAGAGAAAGGGCTTGTCGGGTAATCTGCAGTCGTGATGCTTGTGACTGCTATTAGTGTTCCCAGGAAGGGTGGGAATTAGTCAGCCTGTTTGGGTTTCTATATAATTAATATGATACTGCAATTACAGTCTCTGGTTTTACTTACTTTACAAATGCAAATGAAGGCACTGAATTATCCAAGCAGGTGATGCTCATGTGTGCATCTCCAAGTGATGTTTGTGTGTCTGCACAGCTCTTGTCCGTGTAATCATTTTTTAAACCCTATTTTTAAAACTAATTTTGTTTTCTATGGCAAAACCAAATGACTGTTACTATGTTTTTGAGAAAAGAGGATACCTGGAGTCGGACTTCCCTTCACACAAATTACTGTTGCAGTTAGTGTAATGGAGGGAACGAACCCCAGTAATCCCAACTGATTTATGAAGCTTCAGAAGTTACAAAAAAACAAAACAAACAAAACCCCCAAAGCTAAAATTCAGTTCATAATCTTTCTGAAAGACATTGTTTTTTCTTTTTAGAAAATCTGCTCATCCTTAAGAAATTGGACTATTTCAGTCATACACTAACCCTTTAATTCTATAGCTAAAGGTTTTTGAGAAAGCTCTCTACTGCTGATGAAAAGGGGGCTTTTTATGTCTCTGCCATCAGGGTTGATCCTAAAAAACAAGAGTAACCAGTTGAGAAACTACTGATGTTGAATTTGGCTTCCCTGGCTTTGTTTTCATTGCAATGGGAGAGCAGAATATGAATTGTTTTGCCCCAAGGTGTTTTAAGAAAAATACTCTAGAAAAGAAAAATCTTTTCTGTGAATCACAGGGCAAGTTGTTGCTGGGATAACCTTTGGGAAAACCTACAGAAGAGAGCTTTTTTTCATAGTAATTGCCCACTGAGGAAATGCAAACTGTTAAAGAGATTAATTTCATTAATGGAAAAAATTAGGATAATGAGTGATAATTTGAAATAATTATTTCTTTACAAACACAAAATTGTATTAATTTTAAATGTGTCTGTATAACTGAATTTCTACTGAGTTGGTTGGGGTGGGAATTGGGTTTACCCCCACTAGTGACTATATCTCAGAATAACTTTTATGTCCTCAAGAAAGGCTCAGGGTTAATTTACATACTGTTTGATGTACAGTTTAATTTTGGATAAGAGGAAACATTGCTTAATCAAAGCCACTGTAAAATATAAGCTAAAGAACAAATTCCCAGAAACTGATGAACACTTTTTAAGTAGTCATTGCTCTGAAATTATATCTAATTTAAAAACTTCTACTTTATTAATGATGCATCTACAATTAAATTACTTAAGAAGCTTTATCAGATTACAGCATTAGCCTGAATTCTATGGCTTACCCCCCAGTGAATATATTTATGTATCTCTCATTATAGCACTCTCACTAGAAGCCTCTCCATTTGGCATTCTTATTCTCCTTTGCCTCTGTTTTGCTCTTTTATTAAAAAAAAAAAAAA
>VZRR01006507.1:1015082-1036808 GCA_013398015.1 Oreocharis arfaki | reverse complement strand
GGGGGGGGGAGAGAAAAATACCTAACCTAATTATTTAACACTTTTGCTTTCAACACTTGAAGTCCATCTTTCCCAACGTGTATGATCAGGATTTTTAAGCCCATCCCAAGTGAAGAATCTATTGAATATTTGGAAAGTAAATGAAGAAAACAGTAAATGAATGAATTCTAAGCAGGGTGTTGCAATTACAGAAGCCAAGTGGCTAAACCTCAATGGAGACACAAAAATTTCTTCTGTTGTTCCTAAAGTGACTGTAGGGGAAAAGGCAAAAAAAATTGATGGCAGAAATACGAAAACAAAAATAGTAGAGAAGTAAAATAGGATAAGTAGAAAAATATTCCATGCAGAATAATTTGTTTCTCTGCACTTTAAGACCTGGGGGTGCAGAATGTCTGTCCCTTCTGACTGTAAGAGAAGCCTTTTTCTGTAGGATATCATCTCCCACGTTGCAGGGAGATGGGAAATATCCCAGTAAAAGACTCAAAAATATTCTAATACACCACCAAGTAGAAAGCAAAAGCCAGGTAACATCCTGGCTTCAGGAAGGATGTCCCTGTTGTGCATCCCATTTTCCCATGTAAATCCAAAGGGACGGCGTGCCCACCACGCACTGAGTGCAGCCTCCTTTCCTTCCGCAGGTGCACGGGAGGAACTTGCTGTCCATCGACTACGACCGGAACATCCGCACGGAGAAGATCTACGACGACCACAGGAAATTCACGCTGCGCATCATTTACGACCAGCTGGGCCGGCCCTTCCTGTGGCTGCCCAGCAGCGGCCTGGCTGCTGTCAACGTGTCCTATTTCTTCAACGGGCGCCTGGCGGGGCTGCAGCGCGGGGCCATGAGCGAGAGGACGGATATCGATAAGCAGGGCAGGATCGTGTCGCGCATGTTCGCCGACGGCAAAGTGTGGAGCTACACCTACCTGGAAAACGTAGGTGGTGTTGTGTCACCTCCCGACACGGGCTACAGGGACACAGAGTTCTGTCCGGCTTCATAACACGTAACACACACACACAAACTAGCCGAAATTTGATGTATCCCAGCTGTTAACAATCCCTTTGTACCTGGTCTCAAAATTCCTTATTTTTCAGTTAGTCAACTGAATATGACTAATTCTTAATGGGAGATACTTTGTTCGTGGTTTCTGTCTTTTGGCATTTTCCTGCCGTAGAATGGCAATAAATTAACTCAACTAATTGTGCTTAATTAAGCCCAAAAATGCATGACTAAACCTGAGAAAAATGTTCATGTAGAAACAGGTAATTCATCTCTAATTGTTACTTATTAAATGAAAGTATGGTAGTGCATTTTTACTTAGCCTAATTAGCACGCTTCAGTCCTAGAAGTGTCTTAAATACTGCAAAACCGCATATTGTTTTCCCTTTCCCGTCTTCTTGTTCTAAGTAAACCAGAGTTATGTCCTCTGCTTAGTTTCTCACATATTTCACAGTAACAGTTGTGAATTACAACTGCTGGCAGAAAGATAAATCAAGCCATTTATCTAACTCCTCTGCATCTCCCAGGGAAAAAAAAAAAAGCAAAAGAAAAAAAGTCCTCCTACAGGGAGGACAGCTCACAGGTTGCTAACCTACACTTTCTCTGGAGCGTCAGCATATTGATTTCCAAGGAGCAGTTCCTCTCATCGGGCAATCTGACAATATTCCTGAGCAGCTCTGTGTCCCTGACTAATATATCTGATTCTCTTTGCACTCATTTAACATTAGTGCCTCTCCAGTAAACTTTTCTTCAATTCCCTCTCTCAGGCCACATGCTGATGGCTGGTAACTGTTTGTTGTTGTTTTCCCTGCAGTCGATGGTGCTGCTGCTGCAGAGTCAGCGACAGTACATCTTCGAGTACGACTCCTCGGACCGCCTGCACGCCGTCACCATGCCCAGCGTGGCTCGGCACAGCATGTCCACTCACACCTCTGTCGGCTACATCAGGAATATCTATAACCCCCCCGAAAGCAACGCCTCTGTCATTTTTGATTACAGCGATGATGGGAGGATTCTGAAAACATCGTTTTTAGGTACTGGCAGACAAGTCTTCTACAAGTATGGGAAGCTATCCAAGCTGTCTGAAATAGTTTATGACAGCACGGCGGTTACTTTTGGATATGACGAAACTACAGGTGTCCTAAAAATGGTGAATTTGCAAAGTGGGGGATTTTCTTGTACAATTCGTTATCGGAAAATTGGTCCTCTTGTTGACAAACAAATCTACAGGTTCTCTGAAGAAGGAATGGTCAATGCAAGGTTCGATTACACATATCATGACAACAGCTTCCGAATCGCAAGCATCAAACCCATCATAAGTGAGACGCCTCTCCCAGTTGACCTTTACCGTTACGATGAGATTTCTGGCAAAGTAGAGCATTTTGGCAAATTTGGAGTTATTTATTATGATATAAACCAAATTATCACTACAGCAGTTATGACTCTGAGCAAGCACTTTGATACCCACGGGCGCATTAAGGAAGTGCAGTACGAAATGTTCCGGTCCCTGATGTACTGGATGACTGTGCAGTATGACAGCATGGGTAGGGTCACCAAAAGGGAGCTCAAACTCGGCCCCTATGCCAACACAACCAAGTACACCTATGACTACGATGGAGATGGGCAACTGCAGAGCGTGGCAGTCAATGACAGGCCCACCTGGCGCTACAGCTACGACCTGAACGGGAACCTCCACCTCCTGAATCCTGGAAACAGCGTCCGACTGATGCCGCTGCGCTACGACCTCAGGGACAGGATCACGCGCCTGGGTGACATCCCGTACAAGATCGATGATGACGGGTTCCTGTGGCAGCGGGGCACGGATGTGTTCGAGTACAACTCCAAAGGGCTCCTGACAAGAGCTTACAACAAAGCAAATGGGTGGAGTGTTCAGTACCGCTACGATGGACTGGGCCGAAGGGCTTCCTGCAAGACCAACCTGGGGCATCACCTGCAGTACTTTTATGCTGATCTTCACAATCCAACAAGGGTAACTCACGTCTACAATCATTCCAACTCCGAAATTACCTCTTTGTACTACGATCTGCAAGGCCACCTCTTTGCAATGGAGAGCAGCAGTGGGGAAGAGTACTACGTGGCCTCTGATAACACAGGCACTCCATTAGCCGTGTTCAGCATCAATGGCCTCATGATCAAACAGCTCCAGTACACGGCCTATGGGGAGATCTATTATGACTCCAACCCAGATTTCCAGCTGGTCATTGGCTTCCATGGAGGGCTATATGATCCTTTAACCAAACTTGTGCATTTTACCCAAAGGGACTATGATGTCCTGGCTGGGCGCTGGACATCTCCTGATTACACCATGTGGAAAAATATTGGCAAGGAGCCCGCCCCTTTCAATCTGTACATGTTCAAGAGTAACAACCCTCTCAGCAATGAGCTGGATCTAAAGAATTATGTAACAGGTGAGACTTCTTCACATTTATGATACATAACACTGCAGCTTGGAAGCTGATTTGGAAAAGAAATACCGCTTCTCCTTACTAGCCCTTTGCTCGATCCTCCCATCACATTTGGGCCATTTTCCTTTTTTGTGCTATGAAATGGACTGGATATTTCTGATTACTTGATACTGCTCTTCCCTTAATGAAGGGCTCTAAGTGAGACACCATGATGAATTATGGAGGGAAAAAAAATTTTAAAAAGTTTGCCCAAATATAAAATTTCAGCACAGCTGTAGTGCTCTTCCTATTGAACTAGTACTGTATAAAGATGTGTTCACTCTAATTCTGTATTGAGAAAAGTGAAGTCATGTATAGAAGTCACTGGCTAGTTGGTTCAGAATCACAAACCAGAACTGCTCACATCTCTTTCTTTCAGGACTACTTTCAAAATTAACTACTGACTGAGCCCATGGGCACATTATGAATTAGCACCAAGAATGGATTGAATTAAACCCCTTTTTTCCATTTAACTTTTAATGTGCAAAGAGTCTTTAGTCCTTAAAATGAAATCGTTGATGTTTTTTAAGATTATTTCATCCTGAAAGACTAATAAATGTTATGGATTGTGTAGAGCCAAGAAACAAAAGTAGTTTTGATCACATATGTTAGAATTGGGCAAAACTTGTAACTCTTTCTTAATTAGGAATAATTTTTCACTTAGTAACATCACACAGTACTTGAACTAGCTGCTGGCAGTTTCTAAAAGGAAAGGTAATTAATATGTCTTCAGGAAAAGTTGTTTTTTCAGAACTGAATATGCAGTATACAATAATTAGAGCAGTGATACCATTTTTAAAAAGAAACAATCTTAATTTTAGCAGTAATTTGAATTTCAAGAAAAGTGTGAATTTCCTTCAAAGAAAATCACAGCAAGTTTCATTAGTACATTGCAACCTAATAGTAGGTGTAACACACCACAGGTTCTAGTGGAGCTACTTTGCAATTAGGAGATAATGTGATTTGTATCTGATAGTGTGAAAATATTGATGACTAAAATTACCTTGGGATCAAATTCTGTTTTCCTAAATTCAACAAAAGTCCTATTTTCATCCACCACCCTTTGATTTTGCTTTTCAATATCATCTTGTTGTATTTTGCTACATTCTGAAATTGTATTTATTTAATTTATCCATCCACTGGATGAAATCTAAGAAGATAAATTGCATTTAGGAACAACATACACCTTGTAGTCTGTAAATATACTTCATCGGTAATGCAAATATTTGTTGCTGAAGGACTAAACAGATTGTCTTCGACAAGAAGTGATTATGGTGGCACCTTTGTTGTCATAGTTTAAGAAAAAAAAACAGAGAACAAAAAAAAAAAACACCAAAAACCCTCCCACCCCATCCATGCTTACTGTTAACCCCTGACACTGCTTTATTCACAAGTTTTGCTGAAAACAAATTTCTGTAGCAAGTGCAGTGCTGCAGAGCACATTAGCTCAGCAAAATAGGAACTGTTTTGTATATAGGTCCTCCTCTGGTTTCTGTGGAATTGGAGCAGCTGAGTGAATTGTTCAGGAGATACCATTTTACCATAAAATAAATTGAAGCCTTATAAGGAGCACTAACCCTGTGCTGTCCAAAGTTTCAGGAAAATTCAGTCAGCACCATGTGATGGGAGATGGATACAGATGCCTTTGTAGAGGCAGAGTATTTTACTACTTATTTTAGCGTCAGAATGGCTAAAAAAAAAAAAGACTTTTGGGGAAAACAGGCTTTGCAACAGCTCAGAAGTTCTTTGCCATAGAAGTGGCAATAGCAGCATCAGGAGCCAGTGTAGGCCAGCGAGAAGGAGATGGCCACTGGGAAAGACAGGAGAGATTTTTAAGCAAAAGCAATCATGAATTCAGGAAACAAGAATGTAGAATGGGGTCATGGACTCTTTTTTGTTGTTGTTAAAAGCATCATTTTGATAACTAAAATACATCACTAGTTCTTAATACCTGCTGAGTGAGAATTACTGTTATTAACTTAGTTTTTTCAGCTAGATCTGAGGGCAGAGTTTTCCTGGTTGAACTCACACCTGGAACTTGCCGAGGCTCACCCCAGAGCTGGGCTGTAACCCTCCCACACAGCTCCTACTTTCCCTGGAGGGATGGGGAGGATATTCTTGGTGCCTAAATTTAGACATCTGATTTACAAGTCTAGCTTCTCACTGCTTTTAATGGAGCCTCCTGAGACTTGATGACAGCTGATAGAAGTAGGACATAGAAGAGAAGCCTTGTCTTTCCCCAAAGGACTTTGCAGATGCTTTTAGAGTGTTAACCTAATAAAATATCATTATACAATACAGTTTGTAGGTTACATATAGTAGCCACATCAGAAGGTGTCAGAGATGGAACAAGTACTTCATACTGTAAAATGTTTGGATAATTCATGTGCTCTAATGGAAAAGAATGAAAGAGCTAATATATCCCTGATGAATTATTTAGGGTAAATTTAATGCAGTATTTCCTGTACCTGTTCGCGGTGGATTGCTACAGTTCTGTAAAGTTCCACACTATAATATTAATTGTGACTTCAGTTGCTACTTGAAACTAAGGATGTCAAAGATGGATTTCCTAATTTTTTTTTTTTATTCCCTCTATTTATTACATACATGTATTTCTCACTTGGCTTCTTTCTTTTGATTTTTAGATGTCAAGAGCTGGTTGGTGATGTTTGGATTTCAGCTTAGCAACATCATTCCTGGTTTCCCTAGAGCAAAAATGTACTTTGTGTCACCACCATACGAGCTGTCTGAAAGTCAAGCATGTGAAAATGGACAGGTAGGCAGAAATATTAAGTTACTTTTCTAGATAAATTTGCCCTACTCTATGGACAGGATTGCTGGCTCTTCTGTAGTTACAGCAGAAGGCCAAGCATTTAATTCAGTGTAAAGTGAAGTGGGTATAGCTAGATTTTATACTAATGAACATACGCCTTTCTTGCCAGCCTTCGCTGTTACCATAATTACAGTGTCATTAGTTTGTCTTTTATTGAGTTATTTCTTGATTAACAAGTTGTAACTCGATTAACTTGATTAGCACTGACAAAGGGAGACTTTGTCAGGGTGATTTATCACCTCTTGTACCTTTGGTAAAACCATCCTAATACTGTGTTGCAATAAACTTAGGTTGGTACTTGTTTTACTGGTAAAAAAGGGTTCTACTTCTGACCCTGTAAGAGGTTTTCTTACCATTTTTTGTCATTTTTCTAGTTAGAAGTTTTGATTTGCTACTCCATTTAACTTCAGTTACAGCATTTGTAGTTACTTGTCAGGTTAAGGGTGCACGATAGTATATGGGTCTAACTTTTATAATAAATTCCAACCCATTTAATAAACTTCAGAAGAATACTAGGCCAATTCCAAACCTCCTCTTTTTTAGACTTACTTCATCTTTATGGTAATACAATAGAAATGATCATATTAACTTAGGCATGCCACCTTCTCAGGCTTCTAAGTCATTTGGGAGTCTAAACCCCCCCTTCAGGAATTGCTTTGGTGTTTTTGGGCTCAAATTTCATCTATTTTCAAAAAAGCTTACATTCATAAGCATTTTAGTTATATATACTGGTTGAAATCTCTGGGAAAAAGTGTCCACATGTTAAATGCCACCTTTTAATACATTAATTCTGTTTGCCTTCAGCTCTGATTAAAATTGTGCTAGACTTGGGTCTTTCTTATTCTTGTACTGGGCATTATATGATTGGCCAGAATTGCAATGTGTGGTGCATATATGCTATAGAGGGTGATGAGAATTATTTTATGTGGTCTTACAGATGACAGAATAATTTGCTAAATGAGTATTTACCTGATTCTAAACAAGATATGGATGGATGGGTAACTGAGGGTGGTCTTTTGTAGTGTAGAATTTTTCTCTGCATGTCTTTTCTTTAAAAAAGCAAAGCAAAAATCATTCTTGGTCTCTGAAATGCATGTGTTCAGATCTGCATCTTCTTTGGTGTTTTTTTTTGTTTTGTTTTGCTTTCCCCAGCTAATTACAGGAGTGCAGCAGACGACAGAACGACACAACCAGGCTTTCATGGCTCTGGAGGGACAGGTCATATCCAAAAGACTACATGCCAAAATTAGAGAAAAAGCAGGTCACTGGTTCGCCACAAGCACTCCCATTGTGGGGAAAGGAATCATGTTTGCCGTGAAGGAAGGCCGTGTGACCACCGGCGTTTCCAGCATAGCCACAGACGACAGCAGGAAAATCGCCTCTGTCCTGAACGGCGCTCACTACCTGGAGAAGATGCACTACAGCATCGAGGGCAAGGACACCCACTACTTCGTGAAGGTCGGCTCGGCCGACAGCGACCTCGTCACCCTGGCCATGACCAGCGGGAGGAAGGTCCTGGACAGCGGCATCAACGTCACCGTCTCCCAGCCCACGCTCCTCGTCAGCGGGAGGACTCGAAGGTTTACGAATGTTGAGTTTCAGTATTCCACCCTGCTGATCAACATCCGCTACGGACTGACCGCCGACACGCTGGACGAGGAGAAGGCCAGAGTGTTAGACCAGGCTCGGCAGCGAGCCCTGGCCTCGGCCTGGGCCAAGGAGCAGCAGAAGGCGCGGGACGGACGAGACGGCAGCCGTGTATGGACAGACGGAGAGAGGCAGCAGCTCCTGAACACGGGAAGGGTTCAAGGTTACGAGGGATATTATGTCCTGCCCGTGGAGCAGTACCCAGAGCTAGCAGACAGTAGCAGCAACATCCAGTTTTTAAGACAGAATGAAATGGGAAAGAGGTAACAAATTAACCTGCTGTCATCCTTTGCCGGATGAATCAGTAGTCATAACTGTTATCTCCTCTCCTAAGGAGATGAAGACCTAAATGGGGGCACTAGGCTGAGCTACTCTGGGATAGTAAGTGGCAAAAAAGCTCATATTTTTTGAGTTAAATGCTACTGTTCAAGTGATTAAAAACCACATCCTGAAGTGGACTAAAGCCAAACTGAAAACTCTAACCGTACAAATTAAAAAGTACCCCTGAAATATTACCCACTTGTTCTGGGTCTAAAGAAAAACAAAAAGAAGGCCTCATATTGTATTACCTCACTCCATTCACACGTGAGCAAACTATGAAATCCAAGTGGGCCACTTTCACTAACCAGCTGATGAAACACAGATGATTCAGACTGCTTGTTTGATAAATATCCAAGAGGTTTTCATTTAAAGCAAAATACAGGTGCATTTAAAACATGACTTTGGGGTGATTTGTGTGTAGCAACTGGAGGACAAATGAAATGCAAGTGAGAGCGCACTGGAAATAGGAAAGGAAAATATATTTCAAAGTAACAAAACCACACTTGCACTCTGACCCTCCACTTGTCTGGCCTGAAGCTTAACTTATTCAAAGAGGGCAGAGTGTAAAGTTACATTCAAAATGGTGGCTATAAATCACTACAGATAAATTTCATACTCTGTTTGTCTTTGAAGATTTCCATTGTGGACAGTATAACACAGTTACAGGGTGTAGTCTGTTTAGATTCAGTAGTTTGTTGGTATCAGTTCCAGTAGAGCTGTGGGCATTGTGTTACACTATTGCAAATGGGCACCACGTCAGATCACCCTGTACATACATCAGCCAGAAGGCACAATCACTGTTTCAGATTTAAAAATTATTAGTGTGTTTGTTTGGTCGAGAAACTGAGACAATCACATTACGGTCACCACAAAAGAAAAAAAAAAAAAAAAAAGAAAAAAAAAGTCTAATAAGAACTTTGGTACAAGAACTTTTTTGTAATATACATGTATGAATTGTTCATTGAGTTTTTATATTAATTTTAATTTGCTGCTAAGCAAAGACTAGAGACAGGCAAAGATAATTTATGGCAAAGTGTTTAAATTGTTTATACATAAATAAAGTCTCTAAAACTCCTGTGAATTAGTTGTCTTCCATTGCAAAATCTTGTAAAAGTGATTCATGTCTGGCTGTCGTCTAATGCACACAGCATTTTATATGTGGAAATGACTTCTTGTGGCTCCATGGATCCTGCAGGGGGCTGGTCCTTTGATCTCTGGGCAAGCAGAATCCTTCACACACATCACCCAAAAATCTGCTTAGGACACAGAAGAAAACTGGTAAATGCTTTAGAAACTCTCTCTCTGCACCTCATGACTAGCAACCCTCAAACTGCTATGTTTCAATTCTGGAATTAGTTTAATTGCACTGAAGTAACCTCTAAACAGTTTGAAAGTGTAGCAACATAATACTAAATGGAACATGCAAAGCTGTGCTGTGAGCCAGGAAGTCTTCATGAAATCTGTCTTCTTTGGGAGATTGCTTATTTCTACCACATTTAAAAACGGGAGGTAAGATCAAAGACCCTCTCCTAAGCAAACAGTCACTCCTGGTGATGATAAAAGGGAGCCATCCATCACCCAGAGCCCTGCCGCTTTTATCTCATTTAAGTATGTAGCTGGGGAGCTCTACTTAATTTTGAGAACAGTTTTGCTTTTGGGGTTGCAAATGAGGTTTTTAATGATTCATGATACCAACAGAGATGCTCAAGTTGATTATGGGCATAAATTCACTCCAGGGCGTTTTTAAAGCTGAACAGTTCGGTGCTTGTGTGGTGCAACACCTGGAGCACTCAGAAAGCACATCCAATTTTTCTGTGCAAACAAGAGCCACCCTGCTCTGGCCAGGGGTTACACCTACATGTTCACCCCATTGGCACCCCCAGCCCTGTTACTCATCCTCTGAAGAGGAAGTCTGGCTGCGTTTTCAGATGAAGTTCTGATTGTCCATCTGTGCAGGTGTTTTCTTTGCTGAAGGACTTGGAGTGCTGTTACATTATTAGTCTGTTCTTTACAAGTGAAATCTCTTAAGGAAGTGTTTTTTTAATGGAGGCATAAAACATGAAATCACAAGGTGGAGACACTTTACATTACTGTAGTTTGTCTGGATTACCTGGTAAGCTGCTTAGCTCATTTTTTGGGATAGAATTTTTCTTGCAGTTTGAGAGGGTTGAAATGAGAACCTGTTGCACAGTCCCCAGTGTCCTTCATTCTGTTACCATTCTCCTAAAGCTGAAACTCTTCAGAACTGGAGATTCTGCTACTTCAAAAGGGAACTCAGTTAAGCTAAAAGGGAAGCATCCTTTGAATATTAATGACTATCAGAGGAGATGTAACAAATTTCAGGGGATGCAGTCCCTACTCATCTCCTTTGCAACTAACATACACCATCAGGATGTTCTTAAACACAGTTTTGGGAGGTGCTGCTAAATTCTCACCAGAGATCATTGATCCAGGGCTAGCTGTAGTTTCCAAAGCCAGTGTGCAGCTTAGCACATGTCCTGTGGAAAGCCCCAGCAAGACACTTGAGCTCTTAGGCCCAGCTTCCCATCGTGCCAGAGCTGACCAAGGTCATTCCCAGCTCTGCCCCTCAGCTCTGCCACTTCACTTGCCTTGTGTCCCATACAGACCCCCAGCCTCACTCCCATCGGCCTGTCCTTTTGGCAAGTAAACTGCACTGTGTTTAGTGACTTAGAGAACCTTGTGTGGTGCATCAAAGAGATTGGAAGAATTGCTGTATTTTTTGTAATTATGTAATTGACAAAAGAGCTAAATTCTCTCATGTCTGAAAAAAACACCTGACTGGTAGAGACCATTCTAAAGAGTTTTCACTTAACAAATGAGAGAGATAACTGGACTGGTGTGGCCATGGCCAGCTCTCTTGAGCTTTCCATTTCTTGAGACATCTGTTTCTCCCTTTTTCTTTCTACAACCTTCCCTTTCCTCACCTCTCTCAAACTGGTATCTCCCGTTCCTCTCAAAGCTCTTGCTTTTCCTCTCTCTTCCTTGCTACACTTTTCTATATGGAATAGATGCTTAACCTAAAGCACTGCCAAGGAGAGATGAACTGGATTCTTCTTATGAGGGAGTAGTTATGTGGTGGCTTTAACAGTGACGTTGTGTCTGTGTCCCCAGTAGCACCGTGACCAGGACAGAGCAAGGGCACTGATCAAAGGACCTGGCCTGGGAAGCACTCCTGGCAGTGGGAAGGCACAGAGCACAAGCTCAGGCCAGCCTAAGTACCATGAACATGGATGTGCCCTCCCAACCCAAGCTGAGTTGTTTGCAGAGAGCAGAAATCCAAGAACTGGCTTCTGTTTGATGTTAAAACCAGATGGAGAATCAGCATTAGGAGTGCATTTCCTTTTTTCCTATTGGATCGCTGTAACTGAAGGAATTTAGTATTTATAACTTTGCATTTCAGCTTGAAAAAAAAATCTTGCTTTGTTTCCTGACTTAGCCCAAAGAGTGGACTGGCTGTGAGTGCAGGCACGTCTCAGCACACCCTCCTCCTCACCACCACAGGTGTTTTGCCTCTCGAGGTGGCACCCGTGGCACTTTGGCCACATGATGGCAGTTCTGCCCACGAGACGCCCAGAGGTACCAGCCTTTTTCTCCTGGCACTGCCTTGCCCACACCAGTCCCCAGCAGTGCCCTGTCAGCCTTCCTTACGGGGGTGGTACCTCCCAGATGAAGGCACACACAGACGTTCCTTCTAAAGCTGGGCCACACCAGTGGATCCACAGTATTCTCATGGGAATAAATAAAGGGAAGGAAGCATTTAGGCCTTTTTTTGTTTGGTTGGTTGTTGGGGTGGGTGAGCTGGCAGCGGTAGAAGCCAAGATGCCAGAAAACCCTGGTCCAGGAGACCCCCTGTGCTGGTGGGTCAACTCAGAGAACAAATAAGCTCCCCCTGCTCAGGTTACAGGGAAAGCACTGGGAAGCACTTCTCCCATCAGGCAGTACCTGTCTGGTACCTGGTCCCCCACTCCGCCCNGCGAGGTGCCGAGCTGCACCCCCAGGGCAGCCCTTGCAGGGGATGCTTTCGGGTTAAAGCGGCGATTTCAGCCACCCCACAGCACCCCGCATCAGTTGGTTGGCGTTTTTTGGGGTTTTGGGGGGTTTTTTTGCTACCTGTAGTGCAGTGGCTGACACAAGAGCACACACTCTCAGAGTACACAGAGCCAGGCTGAAACCTGCATGGGAGCCTGGCTCTGGTACTTCCAGTTTTCACCTCCCATCCCTTGGGAAATGCAGCCTCTCAGACGTTTCCTGATAGACATGACTATGCCAACACCATTCTGCCTCTGGAAGCCTGATTTTCACGTAGTCCAGAGTCATCACTGCTGTAAGAACAGAGGAGCCAGATATCCCTTACCTGCCCTGAACATGACCATAATACTGCCTTCCAATGCTCTTCATGCTTGTCGGTCATTTCCTGTTTAAGAATCCAGGAAAACCACATCAGGATAGAATGCCACTGAATGATTTGCATTAACTGCTTTGGCTGTAATTTCTGTAAAGTTGACCCCTTTGACAACAGTCTCACAACAGTTCTCAAATAAGCACTCAATAATGATCAGACATGGGAATATATTCAACACAGCCTTGAGTGTACAGCCCTAGGAAACTCCAAGGGTAAAGTTTCAGTTGCTGAATTGTACTGTTCTATGTTCATCTGGTGATCTTGCATGAGAACCCCACGTGAAGGTCAGTCATACACTCAGGTGGCCTTTGCTTGAACTGTGACTCTGTTTGAAGGGGAGATTTTACTTTACAAACTAAGGCAGGTGTAATGAAGAGGTACCAGGACCTCTCTGCCTCTAAGCTGCCTCCGAACTTTTCTGCCAACAATAAAAATTCCTTCCCAGCCTCTTCAAGTACAGCCTGCAGCATAAAAGTTCCTTATTTACAGGGATTGCTTAGTTTAAACATTACTCACTGCATTTGAAACCTTTCACTCCTCTGGAACCAAACTCACTTCACCTCTGTGGCACCAAGTGCTTTGGGCTGTGCTACAGCAGAGGGTCAGCATCCATCACTGTACAGATGTTTTACTCTGCACATCTCTGAATTAGCAGCAAGATCTCAGAGCCTTACAGCCACTTTCAGCCCACAGAAAACAGAGAAGGAGCATGGGCAGGTGGCTCCACTGGGCAGAGTCTCTCTCTGAAGGCTCTGCTGTTGGCTGTACCAGTATACAGACATATATTGTATGCTGTAAGTGCTTGTTTGGGTCAATAATATCAGAACAATTCTCTCTCCCTCCCCTGTATGTCTGTCATCTCCCTAATGAGCATAGTTATATGCAATGTTTGAGCATGACTAAGAGCTCTAGGAAGACAAATACCATTGCCAATGTCAAAGCACCAACTCTCTTGTGTTGATGAAGCCTTTTCTGCTTCTGCCTAACCCAGCACAGCAGTGCTGAGCACAGCTAGAGTTGTGGTCATGAGCTGTGTGTGTCTACAGCAACACTTGGCAGGTGATTACCTGAGCTGCTGGGAAGAGCAAGTGGCATTTAACAAGCAGCCGAGACTGGGTCACACAAAAGTCATCACAGAGTGCTTTGCAGCACCCTCACAGCTGGGCCCATCACACTCAGGGGTTAGGTTGGTAATTTTAATCTCAGTTGACCAAGAGCTCACTGTGTAGCACAGCCTCCCCACCATAATCACCAAAAATAAGCAAAAAACCACAGAGGTGGAGGCACCTGTGTGATGTGCTCAGGTACCCAAGCCAGGCATTCAGCCAGATGACCAGCAGGGAACGCAGGGACTGGACCCTGCCAGCCTCTCCCACACACAGTTTAGGGTCTGCCTGCCAGTACCCTGCAGGCTGTCCAGCCTTCACCACTGGCCTCAAGAGCCTCCTCTCACCTGGTGAATGTGGGGTTTGCACCAGGGCAAGAGTCAGAGCCCAGCAGATGCCCTGCACCCACCTATGTGCTCCATTCACCTGTAGCTCAGCAGGTGCCACGGCCCTGCCCAGGCTTCCCTGCACCTCCTTCATCAGGAATGGGGTGTTGCTCTTCCAAACACACATCTAATGTCACAGGCTAGACTTCCCCTCATTTCCTTGTTCATTAAAATACTTGTGTAGCATGTTAAGAGGATTTAATGGTTAGAGTCAGGCTACTTCTGAGCCAGGGAGAGGGGCAAAAAAAAGCAAGTAATAAAGTAAAATGTGGTAAAAACACCACGGGAGAGAGCTCTGTGCCAACTTTCAGACAAGCAAATGAATGCAGCCAATTTATAAATCCTTAGTAAATAGGATTTACAATGGAAGTGGCAGTTAAGCCATCATGAGTACAGAAGGTGGCAGGCAGTGCTCTGTAATGCTGTCCGTGCTCTGCTACAGCAGCTCAGCAGCATTGCTATTGGAGAAATTGTGTTTACAGAAGTTTTTCATCTTTAGATGACAGCTTTTGGCAGGCTTTGGTCTAATGTGGTGGTTGCATACAAAAAGAAAATCTGCCAGCAGGACTCTGGGCTGTACTACTGACTCTGCTGCTAAAGTCCAGGCCTTGTGACTGTGTCAAATACCTCTCCCTCCTCAAACTCCACTAGCTGCAACCATCACATAAATGAAAGTAAAATATTAGGAAATATTAGTGCTATAAATCAGTAATTCAACTATCTCATTTTCAGTTGTCAGCAATAGTTACTGACTCAATAGGCTCTACTTGATAAATCTGATTTTTTCATCTGTCAGTTCTCTGTAGAGATTAAAAACCAGACTCCTGCTTGCCTCTGAAGGCTGCAGTGATCTTTTAGAAAATAGCCCCATCTCAATGCCTTGGTCTCTGCCCAGGTGGGGAAGGCAGGTCATTAAAAACCTTGGGACAAAGCACACGAGGGGAGAGTGTTCACACTTAGCACAGCACAGGGCCCTTCTTGAAAAGCAGGGATTGGTGTGGGTGGAGGCTGCTGGAGGGCTTGGAGTCCAGCTCTTTCTTTGGTTCCAGAGTGTCCCAGGGCAGGTGAGGATAACCCCAAGTTAAGAGCATGTCCAGCTGAGTTATGAATATCTTCAAGCTGGCGACAGCAACCTATTCCAGTGCTCAGTCAACCTCACAGCCAAATTATATTTCTTGTGTTTAACAAGAACTCTCTGTATGTCTTCCTTTGCCTTTGCCGTTTGTCCTGTCACTGGGCACCACTGAGACAATCCAGGCTCTCTTGTTATTACTCTTCCTTTCAGATACTCGTACACAATGATTAGACCACCCCTGAGCCACCTCCTCCCCGAGCTGAACAGCCTCAGCTCCCTCAGCCTCCCCCCCATCTATTTCAGATGCTCCAGTCCCTTCACCAGCATACTGCCCTTTGCTGGGGTCTCTCCAGCAAGTCCATGTCTGTCTTGTACAGGGTCACTCAGAACCAGACCCAGCACTCCAGCCACATCTCACTGGTGCTGAGCAGAGGGGAGGGATCACCTTCTGAGCCCCTTGATGATGCTCTGGCAAATCCAGCCCAAAGTGTTGCTGGTTCGCTCTGCCACAAAAACATATTGCTGGCTCAGGGTCAGCTTGTTGTCCCCCAGGTCCTTTTCTGGAAAGCTCCTTTACACCTGGCTGGCCTCCAGCTCATACTGGTGCTTGGGATTGTTCCTCCCCAGGTGCAGGACTCTGAGCTTTCTTTTGCTGATCCTCATGAGGCTCCCAATAGCCCCTTTCTCCAACCAGTGCCCCTGGATGGCAGAAGACCCTGTGGCTTATCAGCTGCTCTGCCTAGAACGTCCCCCAGTTGCCACGACACTTCCAAGCCAGCAGGGAACAGCCTGGCAGTGCCATCAGCCAGCTCCCTCGGCTCTCTTGGGTGCATCCCTGCAAGTCACAGGGATGTCCATCTTCCTATTGTTGCTCCCTTACCTGATCCTGCTCCACCGACACGCATGGCACCCCACGGAGCGCAGGACCCTGTGCCCGGCCCTTGGCAGCTGCAGACGTGCCACTGGACAGATTGCCGAGGCAGCAGGACAGGCTGCCAAGGCACCTGGCTCCTCTCTCAGCAGCAGCCTGCTCACGGGAACAGCCCTGGTGTCCCTCGCCCGGCTATTTCCCACATGGAGAGACGATGGCCCCTGTCCCTTGGCCTTTCAGTGCTGCCAGCTGCTGCCCCCACCTCGGCCGCTGGAGCTGCTCCTTCACACTCATCGGAGGGAGAGGTTTCGCAGGGCTTCTGCTGGACAGCAGAAATCCCAGCTGCAGTGCCCTGTTGTCGCCATCGCAGTGTAAGATGAGCCTCACTCAACAGAACAATCCCATCTGTCAGGTTAGAAACACAAACCGTGTTGGCAAAACCGAGTCTCTTGTGCTCCCCCTGCCCTGTGTCAGGCACATGCTGGGGGCCCAGCGGTGCCTGTGCAGCTCCGCTCCGCGGATCCACCCCCCAGCTGCTTTTGGGGACGCGCGGTGGTGGCACTGGGTTTTTTGCATCTCAAGGTGCATTACCGGTGTCAGTGCGCTGGGCACATCTCCCGTCACAAGCCTGCACACGTGCAGGAATTCCCCTCTTGTGCTCAGCGAAGGACACTCGTCACACTCGGTACGGGCGAGCTCCGGCCGGGCTGGGCCCTGCGCGGGTCCCACTGCCCCGCCCCGCTGCTGCGGGACACCCGCTCGCGGTGGCAGGGGACTGTCGCTCCGGAGCCACACAGCGTGCTGGCAGGAATGCGAAAGTTCTCATTGTCAGGGCAGAAAGGTGGAGCGCTGTGGCTCCGGAGCTGACATGTGACCAGGACAATCCCGTTGGGGGGAGGAGCTCTCCCTGACTTCGGAGCAAATAATGGGCCAGTGAAAAAAGCAACAGACACCAAACCAATTCATTTTTCTGCCAGACGTGTTCTCCATGATAGGTTGATGGAAATGTATTAACCTTTTTTATAAACTTTTATAACTGAGGGTGTCTGTCTGGCCCCGTTCCTCACTCCCATCTGCAGGGCCAGGGCTGGCAGCCGAGGGCAGACCTGCCTCTCCCTCTGCTGAGGAGCTCAGCACCACGGCCACACGTGAGGGCTGGCTGGCACATGGGTGACACCTGGGTGGCAGCTGCCAAGAGCTGCTGATGCCCCACAGGGGACAGCCGGGCACGAACAGCTCCGATTTCACTGGGGTGGTCTTTCAGGTGGGTTAAGCAGCTCCCAATTAATTGCAAGGGAGAAGACCCACAGACACACACTCAGCTCCTGGGCTATGTGACAAGGAATACACACACACTCTGGGAACTTGAAGTTCAGACACCTGAACTTCCCGGCAGTGTTGGGGAATGATTGCAGTGCTTCCAGTGGGCACACAAGGGTCTAAAAAAGCAACTGAGATAAGGGTTATTTTGGGGTAAAAAACCACCCAGACCTGTTTTGTTCATAGGTGAAAAAAAATCTGAGCACCCAAAGGTCATAGTCAGGAATTTATTCTCTTGCTTCAGGCTTGTTTGCTGAAAGATAAAGATCTTTGATGCAGGTGCACAAAGTGCCAAGGATCGGGAAGGCAGCACAGAGTAAACCCACAGCCAAGTGACGTGTTTGTGGCAGGAATGACAAGAGCTGTCGGAGGTGTCCTGCAACGTATCCTGTTCTCCCGAGGCAGAGCTCAGCTGACAGAGGGTTTCCTGCCCTGTTAACGATGCTGCCCCACGATGCTGCCCTGTTACAGCCAGCCTTGCCTCTGGCAGGGGATGGCCTGAACATTTGCACTGGTGTAAATATTGACCCGTGGCTTGGTAGAACCCTGACTCAGGAGTGGCTGGGGACTGTCCCACAAACCGCAGTATCTGACCCTGGGTCATAACAGCCCTGTGTAATGGCCCCACCAGTGGGGGCTTGACCACCTTGAAGGTCTTTTCCAGCCTCAACGAATCTATAATCCTGTGATTCTATAGCATCTTGTTTCATAACCAAACTAGTCAGGGACCTCTTATGACCCACTTTCAAGAAGACAAAACACACAGGAGTCCAGCCAATGGATTTCCTGGGGTACTGGGAAACCCAGCTGCTGCATGGGTCCTGTTTAATGGCCACCTTGCCACAAGAAGATGTGACTCTCCCCATCCCTCACGTCCCCCCTCGGCCACACTGCCCGGTGTGGGGAGCCCTGTGGCACTCGTTCCCTGTGCACTGAACACAACGACAGATGTCTCGCCTGGAACAAGGGGTGCTGGGACCGGCGGGACAGCGGGCACGGCGCAGCCAGCACCTGCCAGAGCAACAGGATGGCTTTGCGGATGTCAGCTGCCTCTTTTTTTTTATTTACGGCCTCCAGCAATGGGTCTTTTCAGGACTAGTTTGAAAGAAAACAATGAAGAGGCTTTGCCAATGTTTACAGAAAGTCTCTTTCATGTTGGGACTGGAAAGTACAGCAGGTTGTGTGAGCTCTTCCTTGCCTCCTGGGCACCTCTGCTCTTTCCCCTGGGCTGGAAACAGCTTCTGAAAGCGGGAAGGCTTCAGGTTACTCCCATAATGAAATGTTCCATTGCTCCAAACTCGGGTTTGACCATTCTGAAAAATAAAATTCCATTTGGAAACAGAAAAAGATTGACATACACTTTGGGGGTGGGCAGGATAGGGAAGAGGCTTTCTAGGACGGTAAGGGAGCTCTCCATAGAAACCATACTGTGTTTCAAGTTGAAAAATACTAGAGGTTTTAAATAAAAAGTAGTATTTTTGGCTAAATGTAATTGTTTCCTGGTAATTGAATTTAAACCCACTTTTCCTCCTATTTCAGTTCAGATATCTGGAGGTGTTGGCTAAGAGACCAATATTGTGCCTCAGCCACTTTTCACCTTTGATTTTTTGTTTTTGCACTCAATTAAGAATAGAGCTTGAAGTGTCGAGTACCAAATTAGAGACTTTTGAATGTATTAGGAAAAAGAAACCCGAGTAGCAAGGAACCAGCTCCTCTAAAACAGAGACCACCAGCAGATAAAGGCAGCTCCTGTTACTGAGTAGTTTGTAACCAGCCTGTTGTGGACTCTGGTGGGATTGGGGGGTGCAGCACATGAGGTCATGCTGGAGATGTTGACACCAGGGCAAAAGAGAAAGAATTTTCTGCAGACTTTGTTCTCTGCCCTGTTCTTCCTTTTCACATGGGTAAGAGCTTACCTACAAACCAAACTTTCCCCTTCTTTGCTCATGAGAAAACAATCACCTGTTTGTTTATTGTTTTACAGTTCAAACAGGCTCTGATAACGCTGAATTCTTTTGTTGTGAGTGTAAGTGGTAAAAGGGAGTAAGTTACCATATGCACATTCCTGATTACATTTATAAATTCATATGGTTCAATGACAGGTTGGGATTTTTTCTGAGTTAATAAAGAGGAGTGGACAAATAAAATCTTTTGACTTGAGTCAGAACTACCTGCAAATATTTTCTGAGGTATTTATTTCAAAAGCAATTACCTTAAAAAAATTTACAAAATTACTTTCTTCCTAAATAGAGTTGACGACATCTGGAAAAGAAAGGGTATTTGGTCAGATTCTTTACATAAAGTCTTCTGCTATATGATCTACATATGCTCTGAAAATTTAAAAAAAAGCTTTAAAATAAACATGCCTTTTGGAAGTATCTTTGTGCTGGAACATAAGACCACAAATACAGGACCATGAAAATACACATTAATTTGTTATCACTTTGCTGTTAACTTCTTCTCTTGTAATACTTAAAAACATAGGTTGCTGCTGATTTTTTTCCTCTTGCCACAGGTCCCCTTTTGAAATGTCTTAAGCACTTTGCTGAGTGTTTTACAAAGAGGGAAACACCATTATTCACAAAATTGAAAGCAGAAAAGAGAAAATAACAGCCCCAGTGAGTAGCCCAGTGCCCTGCAGAAATCCACTGCCCTCCACTGGCGTGGGCCCAGGACTCCCGGCACCCCCGGTGTCTGCTCGCTGGAGCGGCACTTCCCAGTGCTCCCAGTCTTCCCTGCCAAAAGAAACCACAAACCTCACTTTGAGTTGTGGACAGATACAGTGTTTATTCCTTTATTAATTTATTATTAATTTAAAAGCCTTGTGTATAGTCCTGTTCATAAAAGCAACTAATTTAGTAGCCCACAGCAAGTTTGGCTTCAGATGAAATGGGGTTAAATCAGGCTATTTTCCAAATGCCTCACTTTCAGTTTTACTTGTCATTTTCTTCCCTGCTCAACCACTTCATCAGCCAATTGCTACTACATTCTGCTTTTGCCTCCAGAGAATTAGGAGTTCTGACTCCCAGCAGGTTGTCAGAAAGCCTGAGAGAAAAAAGTCCCACAAAATCTGGCACAAAAATGAGATGTTATTTCTAATTGTCTTTTTCACTTTTACTTTTCCTCTCCAGCCCTTCGAGGCTCCCCTCTTCCCACCCTCCAGTTTCCTTTTCCACCCCTGTGCTTGGCAGGGTTCCCTGCTCCATTCTGCTGTTTCAATAGCTGCAGCTCTACAAAACTTCTTGCTTTCCCCCCAGCCCTGACAGTCGGAAAGCGGCATTCACCAGGGAAAGAACCACCTCACACAAAACTCCCCTCACGCTGGGCACGTCACCCGCCTCAGCTCACGGCCTCATCGCGTGCCACTGCACGAGCTCTTTTGTGATATTTTGTCATGGGCTGTCTGTTCAAGCCTAAATGACTGAAATGTGGGGACAGAAGACTGTGAAGGGCACGTCCTCATAGCCGCTTCCATACTGCACGGCAGCTGTGCCAGAGCCACGCTCAGGAACCGGAGCGGCTGCTCAGGAAGGCTCCGTGCCCGCGGGGTGGGCACCATCACCCGCCCTGCGGCGTATGGCTGTGCCTGGGGCTGCCTGTGCCACCCTAACTTCTTTCATAACCCGATGGTTTCCCCATGGTCCGAAGTGTATCCACGCTCCGGCTGCCACGAGCTTTCCCTCTGGAACCCACACGAAGTCACCCCTGTCGCCCCCATGGGTTGCTCCAATGGCTCGTGGCTCCCCGCCAGCCCCTGCGGGGAGCCCACCACGGCTGAGCCGGGCCACCCGAAGGCATTGCACCGGGAGCAGGGGCACCTCATGGCCCAGGGGCGCCCGAGCTGCTGCGCTCGTCCGTGTGATGCCAACACCGGCACCTCACGGCCGTGTCCCCCAAGGCACCGAGCACCCCCGATCCGCTCCCTGCCACCCGCGCTGTGCCCTCGGTGCTTCCCCTCGGAGAGGCCGAGCAGGGCAGCGCTTATGGCGGTTGTCCCCGACCCTGGGCCGGTGCCCCGGGCCCGCGGGGCCCCCGAACCCCAACACCGGCACCTTCTCGGGACCCGCGGGACCGCGCCCGGCCCCGCCGCCACGACGCACTCTGGGGCGAGCAGCCTCGGGCACCCGCCCGGGGCCCGGGCAGCGTGGCCGCGGGTGTGACCGGGGGCGTGACCGAGGGCGCGGACAGGCGGTGGGTGTGCCCGGGGCGCGGCCGTGGGTGTGGCCGGAGGCGTGGCCGGGCCGTGGGCGGTGCCGCCGCCAGATTCGCGGTGCGGCCG
>VZRR01006507.1:947269-1014996 GCA_013398015.1 Oreocharis arfaki | reverse complement strand
CGCGGCGGTGCATGGGGCGGCGCGACCGGCGGTGCGGACGATGCCGCGGAAGGAGCTGCCGCTGCCCGAGGGCTGGGAGGAGGCGCGGGACTACGACGGGAAGGTGTATTACATCGACCACGGCAGCCGCACCACCAGCTGGGTCGACCCCCGCGACAGGTGGGCGGCGGCGGGCGGGGACCCCGCGGTCGCGGTGTGCGCGCAGAGCCCGGCGCGGTTCCCCGTGAGCCCGGCCGGTACCTGCTGCTATCCCCCGGCTCCGCTCGGGCTCCGCGGCACAGGAGAGCAGGGCGGGACGGCGGCGGCGTTACCTGCGGGCCTGGCCGGGCAGTAGCGCCTGCCGGCTGCACGGGAGGGGAGGGGAGCGATAGAGGGTGCTGAGCGAGTTGTGTTGTTGCAGTTGTGGTCTCTCTCGTTGGCCGGCCCCAGCCGTGCTGCGGACCCGCAGCGCACGCTGCTCCGCAGCTGCGATCGGCGCGGCCATGCGGCCCTGGCAGGGCTGCGAGCCCGCCCGGGGCACGCCAGGGGAGCGGCGGTGGCTCGGTGCAGTGGGGAGGGACAAGGTGGGGTCGCAGAGGTGTCGGCGGGCCCTATCCTGCCTCGGGGCCCACCTCTGCGAGCAGCTACGTGGCCTCATCGAGCTTGGCCATCGCGGAGGTCACTGACTTCAGGATGTGTCTCTGATCCCCCCTCTTTGCCCCCTTCTTCCCTGCCGTAACCCCTTGCTCTGATTAGTTCTTTTCCTGCATCGCTCACTTTGAAAAAGTAAGATAAACAGAAGACAGGGTGCTGCTCAAGACCGAGGTCGCTTTCCAAGCTTTCCTAGCATGTTGTAGTTCCATGCTTGAGGCAGTTATGGTGCGCCAGAGCAAGGGAGCTTGAACATGCAGGAAGCTCAATTGCTGGATCACGGTTGAAATCAGAAGTTTTTAAATTTCTTGTTTAGTGCTTTGTTAGCTGAAGCTCCCAGAAACAGGAACTCGAAAATCCATCCTAGTGAGTTGGAAATTCCAACCATCTGAACGATGCAGTTTGTCATTGATAAATTTCACACGCTTCCCCATCTGACAGTAAGCGTTCGCCTTGTTACGGGGCAGAAAGTGCGATTTCTGAATTTTTATTCCTTTCTTCCCCTTGCTTCAGCGATCAGTTCCTTGGAGGGGCTTCCATTCTTGGTGGGATGGCAGGACTTTGCCTTCGCTGAGTTTACTTAGATGGGTTTTTTGTTAGGCATGGAAGTGAATGATTGTCCAGTTTTACAAGATTTCAAGGAGTGTTCTGCATTCCGGGAATAATCCTTGTGTGTACTGTACACAAATGTAACCTGCTGCCAGCCAGGGCTTTGGAACTTGTCTTGGAGTTCAGTTTTAGGAATGTAGTTGAGAAGGGCCAGTAGCAGAGTTGTTCCAAGGTGTTTCTTTAACCTTCATAAAAGTCGATGGAACCTTAAATTAGGAATGCTTTCCTTGCATCCTTATTTTGTTCAGAGAATGAAGACAAGTGAGAAATCTAATAGGCCTAATGCAGGCTTATAAAAATTCCTGTGTGTCCTTGGTTAGTGATTCAAGAATGACAGAAATAACTAAATGAGGGCCTTATTTAGCCGTGTGTACTGAGCTGTTGCAGAATCATTACCTGCTCACCACTGCTAGAGGAGAATAATCAAACACATACTGATAACTTCTATCACATGACACTTGTTGTGCACATAGACATACACCTGAATACACGTGGCCCTGACGAGCTTTGCCTCTGAGTCATCTTCCAGTAGTGCTTCCAAGGAAACAACCTGCATTGGACACTGCCCCTGAAAATCTGCAAGGTTTTGAAGAGTTAACTGGCCCACACTAGAACCGCTGTGTGACACAACACCTACCCATCATCTGGTGGGCCATGAGCTTTTATGGGTTGCGATTCTCCTTTGCCGTACGGGAAAGAAGTTTCTCTTCCGAGTAATTGACGCTTGCTGTGAAAACAAGGGGATGGGGGATTTCTAATCAGCTCAGGTCGTAAGATGCCTGCTTCGTGCAGGGGAGTGAACTTGGATTTATACACTGAGCACTGAACTTTATCACTGTATTTTAAGTTTAAATGTTTGAAACCATTGCGTTTTACAGGTTGTGTTTAAAATTGCTGCAGCTGAGATGTTGGTTTGTGAATTTGCTATAGTGTTCTCTGTGCTGTGCTTACACATTCTGTCTGTAACCCAGCAAAAAGCAATAGATATTGGGTGACATGGCTGTAGAAATGCAAGTTTGAGGAATGTGGAGGAAGATATGTGTCTTAGGGGTCACTCTGAACCCAGTGTCAGTGGGGACCTTTGTAAACCTGATCAGTTTATTCAGCAAGTAGCAACTGGTAGTGAAAGATAGAACACCAGTTTTTAAACCTTCCCTAAATCTTTCATTCTAGCTTAATTTAGTGGAAATAAACATGAGCAGGGATACATGCTATCTAGCTTCAGGGCATGGGCCATCCCATGGTTTGTGACAGCAGGTTGTAGTCCTGCTGAGGTTGGTTTAACAGGCTGCCAAGGAAGCAGACCTGGCTGTGGGCACTCGAAGGATCTGCAGCAGGGAAGGAGAGGTGGGGGGTGAAAGGTGGGACCTCAGCTAGCCTTGGGCTGTGAAATTAGAAGTTGGGCTGGTGCTTTTCCCCTTCTTGTTTAACACATGACTCCAGTCCTGCCGATGGGCTGTTGGCGAGAGGGGCTGTTAGAACTGTGCCAGGAGGAGGTCGCTGGCACCTGGTGGCATCTCAGTGTCCTGTAGAGCTGACCTGAGCGATGCTCAGGTGCCTGGAATCTTTGTTGGAGCAGCTGCATGTCAGAGCACTTTTACCTCCTCCCTTTTAAGACTCAGGGCAGACCTGGGAAACCTGTGGATATTGGAGCATTTTGGGAAATCATTTAAGACTAAATAATCTGGAGAATTTTGTGATTTAACTGTTGCTGTCGCTGTGGTATGGTGTAACAGAAAAGAATCAAGGTACTTTGTATTACAGGAATTTCAGGTTAAAAAGCTCTAAGGCAATTCTTCTGCACAGGTGGGGGGAAAACCAAAACCCTGCTGTGTTTTCCCTTTTGTAAGAAGAAGCTCACGTAGCTGACTTTTTTTTTGTAGATCTGTTTGAAATTAGGTAATTCAGGAATTGAATACAGTGTGATGGGAAATCAAACCTTATTGAGCTGGGGGAGAAAATTTGTCATTCCTAGTTTTAAAACTAAGCCTTTCAGGTCTGCACCAGTACATACCAATTGGTAAACCATGCCAGAGAGCTGTCTCAGTTGCTTTCTTAACACAGAGGGTTCATCTGCTCTGGAAGCTGCTGTGCTGGTGGCCAAACAGAAAATACCACTGGTGTCTCGAAACTTTAGCACCAGCTGCTGCCTGTTCTTAAACATCAGCATGAGCAGCACTTGAACAACAGAGTGCCCTGAGTGAGATTTCAGCTTTCATCAGAAGTGAGGATTAGAAATGGGAATCTCTGTTCCAGTGCTGTGCTGTCCTTAGGCTCTTTACAATAGGTTTAGGGGGACTGCTGCTCTACTTCAGACTGTCTTGTAAGAGGATAATTTTTTTCCTTCTCCTTGTCATTAAACACAGAAGCTTCAGGGTGCACTGAAAATTTGGCAATGCCTGATAATGTCCCACTCTTGAATATTTGTATTGTACTCTCCTACTGGCCTGGTGGTGTAAGCAGTTTTTTCTAGGTTATTTTAGATGGAGCTGAGTGAACTTCTCATTTCACTTCTATCACTGGACTCCCACTGAGAATGAAAACTATTGAAATAGGAGCGATTGTAGCTTAAATTTAGTGAAGTTACTAAACGGCATCGGATGTTTCCAGTTTTGGGAGGCAGCAGTGCCTTAGCTGATGGACCTTTTCTTGAAGGCTCTTGTTGCTGTAAAGGGTTGGGAGATTTTCATTCAATGAAAGCCCAGATTGTGCATTTGCTACCTAAATTCCCTTCCTGCTCCACATGGAGGTTTTTCCAGTCTGCAACTCCAAAGCAGAGCTTTGTTGGAGAGATTTGCCAAGGTTGAAGGCCAATATACGTGGTATCACATGTAAGATCCTGTGTATTTAAAATAGTTAGGGCTACCTGTTTCCTCAGGAAGATTCAGCTTTGCTGAGCCCGAGGGTTTTAGTGGAGAAAGACCAGGGATATCACATAAAGAGCACCATCATCTAGCCATGCCCTTCTAGGCTTTATGTGAAATGCTGCAGAGCATTGTCTCCTCTGCATTATTCTGATCTTTAAGCTTTTCATCCCCAGTCTGCTTTGCACACTTGGTCTACAAACTGCCTTTATTAAAGATTTAGAAATGTGAGCGTTGTGCTAAAATTTCGTATATAACCATCTACTCCTTGGATTAGTTGCTTAAATGTAGAATAACTTTAATGACTGGAATAAAGCTGCTACAGCCAATTTTAAATGTGAGAATCCTTCAAAATAAAAGGGCTGGAAGAAGGGAGGGCAATGAAAGGCAGCAAGAACAAAAGGCACTGTGCTCTTCTGTAGATGAAAATCAGTAAGCATAAGGAGAAGAGAGAAAAATTCTCCAAGATAGAAAAACCAGGGGAGAGAAATGCTCTTTCATCAGTGCCAACAGCATAGGTCATGCAGCTGAGGGCTGCTAGTTTGATGCCTGTTGTTGCCCTTCTTTGCTGATATCTAGCTAAGCACCTTGTCATATATATGTGAATGTTCTGCTTTCTCGTGTTTGCATTCCCCAAAATAGCTGACTGCTTTATAAGGAGCAGGCGGCTCAGTGTGTGCCCATAGAAACTGCTGATGACCATTTTCCACAAGCACAGAAGGGAGTGACAAAAACACAGTCTTCAAAGCCATCCAAATGCTATCCCTGGGAACAGGTGTCCTAATGTGTAGGATTTGTGCTGTTCTTGCTTTTTTCCATAGTAATTGGTTTATGTAGGCGCTAATATAGAGGGAGACAAGGACAGATAGTAAGATTATTGTGACACGTGAAATTATTTTAGTTTGTTAATATCAAGTGTTTTCCAAGATGAGTTAGCTTGGGATGCATTTGTAGATTGGAAAAGTGGGTTGGAGCTGAAATCCATCACACCATTTCAGTTAAAAAAGATCAGACTTTATTATTTTGGGGGGTTTTTTGGTTGACTTTTTCCCCCCCTGGACTGCCCAGACAAGCCTGGTTTAGGTTGTCTTGGATACTTTGGAGACTGCAGGGACTGCTTCAGACCCAGTGTGCATCCTCAGTTGTGTAAGCTCACCTCACTCTGGGGAGGGAACTGAAAGCAACAGGTGTGATGCTTTTTAACAAGGGCATCACTGCTAGAGGTGTGGTATGCACACGTGTGTAGTGACAGAGGATGTTGGCAGTGACTTTAGAATGACAAAAAGCATTATTTTATCTTACTTCCCTATGGAACATTAAAAAAAAAGAAAGAAAGAAAGATGTGAGGCTTTGTTCAGCTCAGCAGCTTTTTAATGCATCTTGGGGAATTCTGAGTCTTAAAAGATCAGAAATGCTTTTGAAGAAATATACGTAAATCACATTGTTTAGAAATATGTAGATTGAGCTTCATCTTCTGCTCTCAAGGTCATCTTGCTCACAAGATTACTCCTTTAATTTTGCCTCAAAAACTGACAGCATGTGAAGTTAGTGACATTGCTACTGACTGGAAACTTATTTGGCAATGGAATCAACAGTTCCATCCCTATGTAGGTCATATATTTCCATATCAGAGTAGTTATCTTGATTTCCATCCAGTGGAATGTCAGGAAATTGGCCAGTAAATTCCAGAAGATGTGGGTATGCAGGGGGAAAGGTGGCCGCAGTGTTGGGCACCTGAGGCACGTGCTTGGTGCTGTTGTTGTTGGGGCACCTTAAGCTGCTGCTGCCAGGGTGAAATTCTGTATCAGCGCAGGGAATGAGGTCCAGAAGCTGGTCTGGCTGAAAAATGTCATTTTGCTGTCTGGGTTCATTTTACAGAAACAGTTGATCTGGGTTGTGCATGCTTGTGCAGAAACTTGCGGTGGCACAGCTGGGGCTGAGCTGGGATGCTTGGAGGAGTGGGAGTGGGGCTGGCTCTGGTGGCAACCCAGGAATGCTGCTGAGGGTGCACTTGTGAAACTGTCCCCAGGCACTTGACCTGGTCAGGCTCTCTGCCAGCCCAGCTGAGGAGGTGTTCCCAGGTGCTTAGCTCTGCCCCATGATTTCTGACCGAGTTTTACAGGAAGAATGGATTTTCACTTGCTGCAGCTCCTGTGAAACCAGCAATGAAACAGAGCATCTCCTAAAGATATTCTTCACAGGGCAGCTTCATAGCTAGCACAGTTATGGGAGGATGAATTTGCAGCAAAATTTTCCATGTCTGAATCTGATTTAAATTCCTCTAGATGTGCCAGAAAATTTATTGGAAGACGTGGGAAGATTTGCCTGAAGGAGTTTAATGAAATAACTTGTACATAAAGGAGTAATGTTTGCTAGGTGGCTCTGGGGGCTCCTGTCACTGACCCACCACTCCACCTTTTGGGACTGGCTCTAATCTCAGTTGCTGGAGGAGTCTATTAGTAAATGATTGCTGCTGTGTGCTCCTGGAGGTGGCTGCAGGCTGCCAAGGCTGTCCTTGCTCTGTGCTTGGCATTCCGAGCAGCGTCACCGCCCCACAGCGCGTTCCTGCCCACGTCACGGGCACTGCTGAGCTCACGTCTGGCATGAGGGAGATGTCCTGGGCTGGGCTGGACACTTGATTGTGTCATATGGGACAGCTTCAAGCCTTTCTCAGAGAGAGGGAGAGGCCATACAGCTGGCTTGGAAAAGCCTTGCTGGTCACTCTGTGCCAGGGCTGCCTGAACCTGGTGGCCTCGAGTGCTGCACCAGCAGGGCAAGTGTTGGCTGGAATAATTAATCAATAAAGAGGGGTGGCAGCAGCTTGGCAGAGTCAGGTGGAGGAGTGTAGACTAGTGCTACTGCATACACCTGTAGGAGAGCTATGCAGATTGGCCACTTCCTTGGAGAGAATTACTTTTTGTGCTGGCTGGTTGCCATTCGTGAGACCTGTTTAGTAAGGTTACGTGCTTTGCTTGTGGTAATGAGGACTTGGCTTTATTTGAGCGGTTTAAGCTCAGTTCTTGTTCACAGAGCCTAAGGTTACTGCTCCCTCCTCCCTTTAAAGCTACATGCATAGATAATTGGCTGAACAAACAGTGGGCAGAACTGCTCCCTGCAGAAAAATAACTGCTTTTCACTGCCACTCATTCAGTGAAGGGGCGTCTGGAAGACTCTCCAGATAGTCACAGGAGGTTTGGTGTGTAACAGGGAGATGCAAAAAAGCCAAACCCTACAGCTGTCAGTGTTCTCTGTTTTTTTCGTGCTCTTGGATGGGTTCTCCTGGCTTGGTTTGTTCTCAGTTTATGCTGATACTTATGGCTTCCACCCCAGCCACAATGTTCTGCAGCATAAGTACCCAACACATTTAAAAACCAGATGAATTGCTTTCTCAATCTCATAGAGGTGCTGTAGGGATTAATTAGTTCTGACAAAGTGCTTTCTGGCTGAGATGTCAAACTGATGTTTCAGGACTAATGGTATTGTTTAGTGAAACTGTTTAGTTCTCCTCAAATGCCTAATTACTATTTTAGAAGAATGTACTCTATGGAGGGAGCTTTATTGATTTAAAGCACGCAATAAACAGTATTGATTTGCAAGAGGCAGTCATTCATATCTGTGCAGAGTTGAGATGTAAGGTGGTCACACAGCTACTTTGAACCGAAATGTAAGTGAAACTATTGCTTAAATGACCCTACAACAGCTTGCAGATTTCTCATATGTGACTTTCAACTGCCTTAATAGCCTTGTACTCAGAACAAGGGCAGTCCCCTGCCAAGGAGAGGGCTCTCTGCTATTTCATCCTTCACAACCCTATCCCACAGGGAGGATGGCCTGCAGAGGAACAGCAGTGGGTTAAATAACCTTCTGGACCCTTCAAGCAGCATAGGAGAATGTAGGTAGCCTCAGAACTGTTCTGTGAAGCCATACTGTGGATAATTTTGCTTGTGCTAGGCACAACTTTGGATGTCATGAGCCAGCTGAGCCTCTGCAGCTGCTAGAAGACTTGCTTGTGGCACAGCTGCACAGGCTGTCCCCTTGGCCGTGCAGCCTTCAGGCCATCCAGTGCAGGAATCCCATGGGACATCTTTTGCTGGGCTCAGGCAGGCTGGCACCGTGGCTTGGCAGCAGAAACCTGTTACACCATGGCACCTGATGCCCTGAGTGAACAGGAGGAGTCATCTCCTGACATCTTCATCCTGGACACTTGCTCCATTGTTGGACTATTTGAAACACTGGGTATATATTTGAGCTGCTTATTCAAATTATCTCAAAGGGAATTTGGGTGGGGATGATAATGCAAAGTATTTGGCTGTCACACATGATGCAGCTCTGCAAATTATCCAGCCTGTTTCCTCTGAGGTATCTCAGTCTGATGGCCTGTCTTGGGTGGTGCTGGGTATTTTTAGAAAAAACAGTAAGATTTATCTAAATTAGGATGACCTGTACTGTATCTAATTCCAGGTGAGCTTTTCATACTGAATTGTGGTTTTTTTAAAAGATAAATATTCTTAGCATGAATAACATTTGATATTGCAGAGTTTTGGCACAGTTAAACTTGAAATTAATTCATCACTTTGAACAGGCTTTTTTGTTGGAGCAAGGACGTGGTGATGCTCAGGTGTATTTGATTAGTGGTGTGTTAACCCTGCAGAGAATGAGCAGGTTAAACTCTCCTGTTCAGTATATTATTCAACATTTCTCAACATCTGGTCTCTCTCCAGCTGTCAGTTGACCCACTTGTTTAGATTTTTCTGAAATTCCTTGAAGTCATCTCCACATCCAGCTAACCTAAATAGCTTGTCAGCCAGCAAGGCAGTAAGCCAGGTTTGCTATTTGTCTTTTCTTACGTCGCTGGTAAGGATTTCACACCGCAAGGTCTGATCATCAGAGTTAACACAAGTTCTTGCCTTGATGGGACTCTTTATGGACATATACGTAGAAGGCTTTAGGCGGTTTAACAGCTAGTTCTCAAAATGTTTTCCAGTGTTCTAGACCTAGGCAGATATGTCTGGCAAAGAGATCTCTTTGCAGTCCTCAGTGAATATTATTCTGTCTTATTTTAATCTGTGTATGCAGGGAAGTGAAATGTCATGGCTGCTGCCATGTCCCATGGTTTTCTGTGGCACTGAAGTTTTGTAAGGTATCTTAGACTTCTTTTCTATGTTTCCCATTTTAAATTTGGATGTGAAAACTCAGCTGAGTTGGTGTATAATTCTGAATAAAGGTAGATACGTTTATCTGTAATTACTCACAGACTGCTGTGTGGCAGCCATGGTGAGTTTCTCATACAACTGGCTTACTAATAATTCAGTTTAGAAGGTATCTGCCATCATCTGCCTGATGCTAATGAAAGCATAACCTGAATGTGAAAACTTCCTTAAAACACATCTTCTTTGCTTGTCTTATATTCCTTGGGCAGTACTCCTCACCTCCTTTTTAAGATTTCTTTTCAGGAGAAGATTGTGTGGATGGAAGGGGAGAGGTGCATGGCAGGAGCCTGGTGTGGTCATTTGCAAAAGGGTTGCATGGATAAAAATCTTAGTTTGCAAAGACACATTTGCAACTGGTCACACAGAGTCCTCCACTCAGGCTTGTTTTCACACATCTTTTTTAAATGCCACTCTTATCCTTAAAGCAGATGTTCTGTGTTGAATTTTCTCATCTTTATTCTCTATTTGTCCAGTAGTCTGTAGCCAATACCCCAGAGTGCTTCCTGGTTTCTTTTCTCTCTGCTTCCCAGGTGTGGGCTCCTGCAGTTTCGGATGCTGGCTCTGACAAGTTGTGTTGCATCCTCAGTAGCTTGGCTGGGCTGGGGCTCCTTTCCAGTGCAGTCGCTGTGGGGTTGGGTCAGGTGCTCTGGTGGTTCTTCCTTCCCGTCGGGAGAAGATCCCTCGGTTGGTGGAGGAATACATGGCTGCAGCTGAGCACACTGCAGGTCACAGCCTGGTCTAGAGCTGCCTGTTTGGGGCTGGGAGGATTTGGTGTTGTGTCAGACCATGTCCCATGGTGTCTCCGTGGCTGCTGCCAGAGCCCCAGGCAGCAAAATGGGCCGGGAGGCTGTTCCTGTTTTCGGAACAGAGCCAGGTGGCACCAGGTCCTTGAAAGAAGGTGGCATCGGGTGCAGTTCAGTGCTGGGTGTTGGGGTTTTGCTGTGTGTAGTAACAGGAATGAGAACAGCCCAAGTTCACACCCGTAAAAGTTCTGCTTGGAAATTTGCTTGTGGTACTTGCTTCTGATGGAGTGTGGCATGTTGGTAAGTGTTCCTTCACAGTCAGATTTAATACAGAACAGATTTGCTGTGAAATAACCAAAGTTTAATAATTTTTACAATGCCCTTTAAAGGTTTTATTGTTTGAATTACTTCTCCGGAGTAGTTGGGCAGCTGTGTGGCAACAACTCTCTGAATGACAGTACTGCCTCTTACCTCTTTTTGTTGAGGACAGGCTGAAATGCTGCTTTGGTCCAGCTGCTTTGTGACCAGCCTAGATGCCTGTTCAAAGGTGTAGGGAATAATGGAGTTATGTCAGTATGAATTAGGGATTTCACAACAACAGTTTTATTATTTATGTTCTATTATCCATATTTATGGAGGGTTTACTCCCCCCTAGCTAGTCTTTGCAGTCAAAGGCAAGCTGTTGACCTGTCATTTTATACCTTTGTGTTCCCAGCTCTGGTGGACTCCTTTTTCCAGTGATTGTTGCTTCAACTTTTTCTCTCCGAAGTCACATAACACTATTGCTTATGTCCCTTATGGCCATGTTTACAGAGTCTTTAAAGGCTTTTGTAAGTAAGCACTTTGCCTGATGGGAGAAGGAGGTTTATGGAGTTTAAAAAAAAAAATAAATAAAGGCAAGAAATACGCTGTAGGTAATAAATTCCAAAAATGCAAATTTGCTTAAGCAACTTCTTGAAAAGAAGGGAGGGAGGAAGGAATTGAAGATTAAAACCTGTGTTTATATACATGTAGAAGCTGGAGGCAAAGCAATCCATTCATAAATATACAATAGGATTTATGTCATGGTGAGAAGCGCTACATGCATATTCATGTGTAATTTGCAAATCCTTTGGCGATTAAATACTTTACTCCAAACTCAAGAACTAAATAACCTTCTTGTTGAAATGAGATGTCCAAAGGCTCTAATGCTTCTCCAGTGGAGGGGAAAGGCTGGGTGGTGTAATAGATCCAATACTTTAATTTTGACTCTATTAAAAGATTTTTGGTGTGCTTTGGGCATTATTTTATTAGTATAATCAGGAAGTTTTGAACAAAGCATGAAGCAGAGAATTGCAAGAAGTATTGTAAAGCCTGTCATGCTAAGAAAAGCAAATGGGCTTAGGAACTTGTTAGGATGTTTTTCTCAACTGATTTTAATGTCAAATACCTTTATCTAAACTTTCATATCCCACAGGTAAGCAAAGAGTCAAACTAGTAACAGCTTCGAGTGCCGCTGTCTTAAATAAGTGGCTTTGTGCAAGTGGAAGTGAATTGCCCTTAAAGGATGTAGTTCAGTTCTTCACTAAGGGATGGCTATGAATATACTGTTGCCGATGCTTTTGGCTTTCCAAAGTCTTTAAGTACTGTAAACAAAGTACATCCTTTCTAACATCATGAACGGGGAAAAATACTGCTAAGGAATAACTGTTTCCTGCACCTGGCGTTGCAGCCGGTGAGAGCTCAGTGACGCTGCCGCGTTCCTGGGGAGGGTGTGGTGATGCAAGTGGTTTATCTTGCTCGTCAGTCGTCGCACTGAATGATACTGTGCAAATGGGACAGCACCTGCCAGGCATCCTGCTGCACACAGAGAGCTCAGCCTGTGCCTCTAACACCGCTGTGACAGGATAACGTTGGGACTCGCTGTGCGATTCTGTGCTCCGTGCCTGCCCGCACCTTCCTCGGGATCTGCTCACAGCTCGAAGTGGCAGCCCCGTGTCCCCTCTTCTGCCACCAGCTGCTCTGCTTGTGCAGCAGAATGGTGGCCACGTAGCACTGGACCTCTGTGGTGGCTGCTGTTTGTGTATTGCTTTGGGCAATCACCAACTACCAGAGTTCTTCTCAGTTCTTAAAACTGGGCCTAAACCTGTTCAGTTCCATCTAGGTAAATTCCCTGTATACCCTTTGGGAAAGCTGTGGTTTATTCTTGTATTTGGACCATCACAAAGTGTTCCTTACTGCACTCTCTTGGTGTTCCTGATGGCTCATTTTGGAATTGCTCCTTCTTTGTAGCTTTATGAGCTTTTTGTCCTTTGTGCATAGTTTTGTGTTGGAAGAATATCAAGTACATCAATGGTGGATGGGAGAAGCCAGCAGAGTTCTTGTGTTCTTTCTTCCCCACTGAGGTTAGTCCCTCTTTGAAAGTTGTGTTGTCTGATTTAGTTTTGCTGCTCCTGTTCTGTAACAGCCCACCCGTGGGATGCTTTGATTGAGCTGAACAAGAAGACAGAGCAGTTCACTCAACTCACTAAGGACTATATATGCATTTTTCTGGCTGGCACAGGTGTAGCAAATTGCCCTTTTGGTCCTGTGTACTTGTTTTTCTCATTCAGTCACAGGTAGTTTCTGCTCCTTGGTGATCAGAGAAGAGCTCTGGATCCCCAGTTGCTGCCTTGTGCTGTGATCAGGGGGCATGTGGCAGAGGCACTGTCCCTTCCGTGCCTGGGGGTTCTGCTGTACAAAGCTGTACTTCAGCTGATTTGAAATAATGTTTCCAGGTAACTGTGAAAAGCTGTTGTTTTTACAATGAGCACTGAGAATTTGTATCCTCTGCCATGTCAGAGCAGCAGTGTGTCTAAGCTGGTGGCTGGTCACATAAGGGCATGAAGATGCAGCACTGAGCACTTGAAGAATATGAATTGGTGTAGTTCTGAAGAAGGCACAAAATTGAGCTAAACAAACCCAGTTCTCCTTAAGCTGACTCCTGAGTTGGTGATTTCTTGGCTTTATAGGGTGGACACTGCCCATCACGCAGTTCAGATGCACACAGAGGAATGGCTGGTGTGTGAGGTGTGTGCTTCTGATTACTGTGACCAGATGTATGAGCTGGTTTTATGCCAGTGTTTTTTATTATATGTTGATGAAGAAAGCTAGAAGAGATAAAGTTATTAACAAATCCTGTATTTTTAATGAGTGCTGTTCAGGTAGAGGCTGGATGGGAGGTGAATTTGATTTCCCCCATTTTAGTAACCGTAAGTGGTTGCCTCTGGATCTATCTCAGAAGGGTGCAGTGAACCATTGCTTATAGTATTGTAACCACTTTTAATTTTGCTGGTGGAAGAAGTAAAAATCTTTGCCCTAGAGGTTGGTTCTGGCTGTGGGCTTGAGCACAAGCCCCAGTGGCAGAGCTGGAGCAGTGAGGAGTGACTGAGCTGAGGAGTGGCAGCCATCCTGATGTGGGAGGTGGCCATTCCTTTAGCCCAGGTGCCCATCTGACTCCTCACTGAGTTTGCTGGCACGCAGAAAACTGCTCCCTCTCTGTTTGGGCACAGTTTCTGCTGCTGCAGTAACTTGGAACAGCCCAAGGATTCTGGCAGCAGTGGCGTGTTGAGGTGGGAGTGACCTTCCTGCCAGGCATGGTTCCCCTGGAAGTCACGGCTCACTCCTGAGCTGCTGTCAGTGCAGTTGTGCTGTGCTTGCCTGGCACCACGGGTGGTGAGTGTGGGTTCAGCCAGGCAGCTGTGTCACTTGTAGTTTGTCTTTCAAAGCAGACAGCTTAAATATCAGATTGATGCTTTCTCAGTGCTGTGCTGTGGGCTGTAATTCCATCTGCTGCAACACGGTGAAGGTGACACCTGGAAAGGTATGTGCTGCTTTCTGGATGTCCCCCCTGAATCTTCTGCATGCATAACTGGAGGCACCATTTTACCTGCTTGTTGGCCTTGCTCAGCGTGTGGTTGCTCGGAGCCTAGCAAAGCACTCAATATTTTCTCTGAAGTGCTGCTAGAATTTCAATGTCATATTTCATTCATCCTGACCACTGCAGTTTCTGCAGTACCACCGCCCTTTCTCTTCACTGCTTTGCAGCAGTAGAAGCATCTGTTTATACCGTTGATTTGGCAGTTATTAGAAGGACATCGAATAAAGGACATTATCAGTGAAAAGGAGGAGTGTTCAAACACCTCTGCCTGTAAGGTCTGTGTTTTTAATAGTTCTGCAGATTCATCACTGATTTTGGAACTTGATAGCAAGTTGGCTCTCTGGATCGGTCTCTGGATTAGATTAAAGTTACTAGACAAGGGCAGCAGGAGTACTTTGTCAGAGAATTTCAGCTTGATCTTTGCAGGTGAGCTGAACTGTGGATAACAATGTATTTAGCTGAGCTGGTGGGAGTAAGTTAATATACATGTTGTGAATTCTGCATTGGTGGTGCAGATCAGCATTTGGGTAGAAATGAATAAAAAGGGGAACACTGAAACTGCTGAAAAAAAAATTACTGGCATGGGAGTTGCATTTCATTCAAGTGCTGATGGTGAAGTAATACTGAGTTAAGCATCAAATTTCAAACCTGTAAACTCTCGGGATGGCTTGCTTAATAGCAGGTGTACGGTACTGTAAGGCACAGTGTCAGATCCATTAAACACAGCTTTGACGTAAGGATGAAAATGAATAGCTGAGATATTTTAGGTAATTGCCTTGAGCAACAGTGATGGTTGTATTCGAGCAGCTTCAGTGAGTTATAAACAAGCTTCAGCTGAGGCCAGATCAAGCAACTGATGATTTGCACAGTGCCTGGTGTGGTTTGCCTGGAGAGCAGCACACATGGTGTGTGCAGGCTGTACTCCTGAATTCCTCGTTTTCTGTACCCACAGAGGGGTGGGTGTTCAGATAACACTTTCCACCTCCCCAGCTGCTTTAGTTTTACCTCAAGTGTCTTGCAACAAATACTGGTTTTGACTGAGGGAGACTGACTCATTCAGCTGCTTCTTTTCCCTTGGCATATATAAAGGCTACAAAACCTGATAGTGACGGAGAAAAAGCGTTACTGAGGGATCTTGGCAAGAAATACTACTTTACACTGTCTGAAAAAAAAACCAACCCAGCTTCTTCCTTTTTTTTATTTGGATGGAAGAAGGGAAAGCACAACTGAGGTAAGCTGGACAGGAATGTCTTTCTAACAATGTGAGCTATAAAAAATTTGGGTTATGCATGGAGAAGACTGGCTTTGAAGTAGCTTGTTTTTCAGAACCTTGCTTTCTAAATGTCAGGAGAAGGTACTGGTGGCCTGGGGCATTCCAGGCCCCCCAAGAAAATCTCGCAAGTGGGTTTTATGCCAGTGTAAAGCACCTGCAGATCCTTTTTGCCAGATTGTTTGCCAGATTGTTTGCCAGGTTGCTTTACAAAGAGGGCTTATTTTTGTGAGGAGACCATAGGCGTAGCTCACCATCTTCTTTTGCTGACTATATCCCCTGCATTGAAAACTGAAAGAAAATACCTTGTTACAGATGAACAGGAGCTGGGGCTTGATACGGCACAACACAAAGAAATGTAATTTCCTGCTGTGCTAGGTTTGTGTGGCCTCTACTAAATTTTAAGATGTTATTTTGACCAACTTCTGTTTTCCAAGACAAAGCTGAAGCTCTTACAGATTTGTGCCTTCTGCTGCTTCCCTCAACTTGCAGGGAAGAAAAACACGTGAAAACGGAGGTGGTTTGGCTTGACTTGTTACAAAGCCCCAAAATAATATTCTGTGCCTTATGCACCAAATGCTTAAAATCCTGTTTAGGAGTTCACATTAAATGATGGGCAATATGGCAATACATGGAAGGTGAAAGTGGAAAATCCAGTGCCAAGTTACATCCTTTTGAAAGTATAGCATAAACTGTAGGTATGTGATTGCTTTGGACAGGGCTGTCCATAGGATGTAGCCATGCTATGTGGATGAAGCCAGTTGGGGTGGTTAGAACTCATTGGCATGTTATGTTGGATATTTAGCAATTTGGGAAGCTGGAGTGAAATCCTAAGCAGAAGAAATTCAGGAATTGCCAGAAACATCATATAATCCATGAAAAACATAGCTGTTGCTCTCAGTTTTTGCATAAGAAGCACCTGAATGATTTGGCCACGTGTGGAAGGGAGCCCTGGTGTGAGCTGCAGACCTGGGGCTGCTGGGTGCTTCACCTGGGCTGCCCTGGGGAGAGCTGCTGCCTTGTGGAGCAAAACTGGGCACCAGGAAATGGACTGGTGATGACTGAAGGGAGCAGGCGTCTCTGGTATACCGCAGCATTCTGTGTCTGGCAAACACCTAGGACAGGGATCTCCATCTGGCGTGGGCTCGGCCCCCGAGGAGTGGCTGCTGCCATAGGAACCACAGTCCCTCTGACCCTTCTGCCGGCATTAAACCCGGCACAGCCCCATTGTGGGCTCCCATGTCGAGCTCTTTGTCCTTACAACCCATCACCTGCACTGCTGCCGTGTCCTCTCTAACATCCCTAATTCAGCTTCAGACTATGGCTTAAACATTATGCTGCAGTCTGCTTCCAGATGCTCAGAGTGATAAAAAAGGGAGTAAGGATTTTACCCATCTTTGGGGAAGCGATATGTGCCACTGAGGGTCACAGCAGCCACTCTGAACCTCGCAGGGCTCAGCTTTGTATTCAGATGCGCTGGCCTGCGAGCTGCAGACATTCCAGATACTTGTGTTCGTTTTGGCTGTATCCAGGCACGCACTCACAAAGAGCAAGATGCGTGCAGTGAAGTATAAATCCCGTCCTCTAATGACTCAAAGCACTGTTGTGTGCGCATACATGCTTAACAGATTGTATAATTAGCTGGCTTTGTAAGCTGGCAGCATGTATGATTCTCCAGCAGCTCCCTAAAAATCCTGTGTGGTGTAGGGAGTGTATGCGGGTCCTTAAGCTCCTTGTATCCATGCAGTGATGACTGCCGGGCATACGAGAGGGGGCTGCATCTGCTGTGCCCGAAGGAGAAGGGCTTCCCAGACCCAGTGCCACCACCTCTGCCTTTCTCTGCGCCCTGGGCTGGCAGCGGCTCTTCCCTCTTGGCTGCTGGGCTGGTTTGGCTGGCTGCTCTGGGCTGTGGGGACAGGGGCTGTCCCAAAGGCAGTCCCCACGCAGTGCCCTTGAAGACAGGCTCAGCAGATCGTGCAGCCAAGTGCTTCAGTGTGCACAGCCTGAGCTACCGCTAGAGCCCCTCTCCTGGCTCGCGAGTTGATTAGGCATTGGCCCAGACTGGAACCTGGTTTTATTGGGAATACTTAGTTCAGAAGTGTTAATCGTGGCGGTCACAAGGCTTGCTGCAGAGCTCTCGCAGCCCTGCAGTGCGGGCACAGAGGTGCTGCTGTCCCGGAGCGGAGCGGGTGCCGGCAGAGGGAAGGCTGGGCTGTGCTGCCGCCCGGAATGCGACAGGTTGTGCCGGTGTCCGGGAGACGCCGAGGGTGGGAGCGGCACCGGGGCCCAGGGCTGCGTGCTTGGGATTTCATTGGAGCCGGGGAGGAGCCGGCAGGGGAGCGAACATGACCTTGAAAATCCTTACCGAGATGAAAAGGTGCAGTGAGGGAGCACATTCCTCCGCGCACAGCGCCCGGCCGGCCGGGCTGACAGCGAGCGCGGCTGCGGCTGCACGGCTCCGGCCGCAGCTCCGGGAGATGCCTTCCCACAGCCCGGCTGTCCCCCCGAGGGCTGCAGTGGGCTCAGGCTGTGTGAGTCGAAGGGATCGGTTTCTGGAGTTGACGGTTTCTGTGCATTTATAAGTAATAATGAGCCTGAAGGCAGTAGCAAGGCGAGCTCTGGCAGCTGGAGAAGATGGGCCGCTTGAGGGACCAGGTTTAATTATGATTCCATGGCAGGTGAAGCTCGTCTATGAGTTTGGTGCCTGGAAATCTGGTGAGCAGTCAGACAGCTCATCATAACCAGCAAGGGGGGTTGTGGTTTTCCCCAGTGCTGCTTCTGTTCCTGACACTCCTCTGTCCCTGACATGCTGTCGACTGCCAAGTCCCCCTAACCCAGCTGGGAATGTGCTGGTCAGAACGGTCTGGGTGCTGTTCTGCTCCATTGCTGAACAGAAGCAGCTTGTGGGAGGGCTTGGAGGGTGCAGAGCTGCTGGACTGGGAACACGAGCAAGGAAAAGCTGTGTAGGGTGTAAGGTGGGAGAGATGCTGTTTACAGGAGCAACAAACCATTAGCCTGGCTCAGTTGCTGATGTCTTTGTGCTGTGGATCCAACACAGTTCTCCCTCCCTCCCTTATACTAGCACATGTACTTGTACAGTCACATGCTAATTCAGGTTAAATAACTGCATCTCCTAGAAATTGATCCTTTTCTAAGATGCTTTTTGGGTGCTTCTGATCCTGATGCATGTCCCAAGAAAGTGACACTGTACAGATAAATCAACCTTTGCAGTGCAAAAAAGCAATCAACACTTACTACTGTGAATATGTGCTGTAAAATGAAAAACGCTGCATTCCTGAAGAAATCTAAGTATTGTTTTAGCTTGACTGTAACTGTGGCATTTCTGTTGCTGAGGCTGTGCTGCAGCTTTGGAAGCAGATACTTAAAATTCATTGGTTTGTGGTGGGTTTTTTTTCCTCTTGACAAGGATAGAATAAAACCTGTCTTTCTCCATGGCTATAGGAACATACCCTTGTGTACTATGTGTTTTTTGTTGGAGGAATTCAGGCGTTTAGTGGTGTCTTCGATAATTCCTTTCTAAATGCTTAGCATGGATCATTTGCATAAAACCTTATCTCACTTAACAAATTCTGGGTTTTTTTCAATATTAGAGGATCTAGGTGTGTACTAGGAATTTGGATGCGTGCTAATGACCTTGCGACATTTGTTTTTAGGTCCTGTGGAATGGTGTGGCCTCAACCCAAGGGAGGTGGAACTTGCCCCTGCTGATGGGGGCAGTCCCATTGCTGCAGTACATGAAGACTCATTTCCGTGTTGAATGAACTGAATTGGCTTGATGAGGAGTGCAATGAGTAGTCTTGCCACCACCTCTGATGCTCCTGTGGAAATAGTATTTGTTCCTGTTGAGTGGCAGAGTTGTCAGGGTTGGTACAGGCTGGCACGTACTGTATCTAGTGGGGTTACAGAGAATGTGCTGCATGTCCAGAGCCTGCTTCTGAGCAAAGCACAGGATGGCGTGAACACACCTTTTCTGTCAAAGCTGGTGGCCTTGCTGGCCAGCTTCTTCATTGCTCTGAGCTTCATGCCATGGCTTCAGCTTTTGTTTGCCACGATGCTTAAGACAAATCTGGCATCTCTGGCTTTTTTCTTTGGAGCTATCTGACTTGTAAAGCTGGGATGAAATGCAACCTGTTTGTTGGGATGCACCTGCTTCACATTTTAATGTGGAGCAGTTGGGATGGTGGTAGTGAAGCTGGTGTCTCTGCTGTCAGACAGGCCAGGAGCTTGACTGAGGCACATACCTACTACATATGTATGGGAGAAATGGGAATACAGAGATAGCAAGTAGACACAAACAATCCGTGGGTTTAGTCTCCTTCACCGGGGTATACTGGAAAGAGGCAGATTGTTCCTTTGGAAGGAAGGAGGGTCCTGTGCTCTTGGTCATAAACTAAACTAAAATGGTAGCTAAATGTTACTAATGAGACTGTGTAAGGTGTGTCTCTGACACATACCTGGAGCATGAAGTGTGAGCAGCAGTGATGAAGTGATATGTATGCTGAGTCTTTGCTTAGTGGGAAGAAATGCTGTCTGTTTTGAACTGAGGAATAACTAAAAAACCAAATCCTCATCTGGCTTGTGCCGTTTCTGAGCTGGCAGAAGGACTGTTAAGTGGGCTTTAAACTACCCAAGACAGGTGGAAGAGGGGAATGCAAGAGGGCAAGTGGCATTATAACTTCCATGTTAACACAAATTTGATCTGTTGGCAAAATATATTCATAGTGGATCATTAAAAATAAATGATGTTTGTAAGAGTAAATCAATCAAACTCGCCTGGTGATGCAAATCTCACTTTTGCTATCCTCAGATGCGTGAGCAGCCTTCAATAGTTGTTGATTTGTATCAACTCCCTTGCAATGTGTGAAGTACTGAGCTATGTTTAGTGCTTTGTACAGTTCTGCCTATAAACACAGTTTGGCATGATTTTTTTTTTTGTGGCTTAACTATAAGGTAAATCAAGGCTTTGTTACTTTGGATGAAAAAGATACTAAACCTGTTAATTTTATACTCTTACCTTCTAACCCTGCATCTCCTAAAGCTTTACTCTCACAGGCTTGTTCTGGACATTTGTTCTTGTTCTGACATTTCTGTTCATTTTTATACAGTATGGCTTTTCAGGATCTGAGAACACATTACCTCAACACTTACAGCAACAGTAGTAGTTCGTAAAGCTCATATTGTGAATTCCAAGTGCTTCTGTGCTTCAGCAGTGCTGCATTCATGAGCTGAGGGCTGTGCAGCCTGGGCTTTCTCCTCTTTGGATCAGAAGTGAGTTGCCATGCTTTCATTTCCAAAGGCTGTCTTCAGTGCTAACTCACAAGGCTGAGTCTGTTGAAATAGTTATGGTTTGCCCCTCTTGAAGGAATGGCATGGATTTTAGTCTGCAGAGCAGTGTTTATGCTCAGGTAAGTATTCTGTATCTTGAATTCACGATGGCTTTGCAAGCAAAAGGATTTTTGTTCTTCTGTGTTCTCCGCTGCTCTGATATCACATTGACCAGACATGTCCTCTGATTCTTGGAGGCAGCCGGAAATACTCCTGTTCATACCTGGTACTGCTGTGTTTCCAGTGGCATTGAAGGGGCCCTGTGAGTGCCCTGAGGCCCCTTGGGGGTTCATGTGACTTGGTAGTTTCCTCTGTGCAGCAGGGTTCTGCTCCATATGGCCAGGATTTCCAGGGTGGCAGGCTGATGTCAGATTAGAGCCATGCAGTGATGTTTTCAGAACTAGGTATTGCATAAGAGCTGAGTGCCTGCAGCTGACCTGACTTAGGGCAAGGAGCAGAAGATGCTCTGGTGATGCCCTGCTGCTTGCCTAGACTGTGTTCTCCAAGGGTGCAGACCAGAGAGCCTGCTAACATTGCTGTTTGGGAATGGGACCGGGACCATCAAATAGCTCTACAACTCAGAACGTTTATCATGCAGAAATAGCAAGCAGGCAGCCCTGCCAAAGCTGCTGTATGGGTGAGCAGTTAGCTCAGTGCTAGCAGGAGGTGAACCAGGGAGCAGCAGGCAAACCATGTGCATGTAAAATGAACTCCTGTGCTTCCCTTGTCCTTTCCAAATAGGTTTCCTTACTAGCAATGCGTATTTTCTGCACTGGGGAGGTTAGATGAGTCCAGTGATGCCATCCTAGGGTTGTCTGTTGTCACATCAAATATCATGTGAATAAAGGGCACAGGAGCTGACTGTTGCAGGAAGCATTTGCTATTCACAGGTAAAACATGCTGGTGGGAAGTACAGCAGGATGCTTTTCTTCTGAAAGAATTCAGGTTTGTAATCACTGTACATGAAGTGTAAATTCAGTGTCTGACGAAGCCCAGTTGTGGAGTGAATCCCGAATCTGTTCCCCATCATCTCCGTTCGCATGCTCAGCCCAGTGCTCGCAGCACTGCACGTGTTCCTGCATGCTGAGGTAGGGCAATTGTTCCATCCTTACCTCCGTGCTGAGATCTCAAATATTTATCTTTTTCTGACAGTAGCTATTGGTTCCCTGCTCTAGGAGCTGTATGGGGGGAGTTTGTCCTATACACCTCCTTATCTTGAGGCATCTTGCCAGTATAAACTGCTGCCGCCCACACTGGGCAGCCTTTCAGGGAAGCAGGAATGCAGGCTGTAAGAGCAGAGACGAACCTTCAAGTTCATAATCTCCCAAATATGTCAAGGAACTAGTCTGACTGCTCTGGATGCTTGGTAGACAATTTACCCTATACTCTGAAATGGCCAGTCCCCTTATTCAAGAACAGCTGAGCTTCCAAGTGAAGAGAAAGCTGGCTTACTTTTAGTTAATATACTCAGGCTGTGCAGGTGGCAAGGCTGCTTTTCATCCTAGAAGAACGGAAAGCAAACTTAAAAACCAATTTCAGCTATTTAAAATTAAAGATGTTTGAATTAGTTGCATGGTTAAATTCCAACTCTTGCATGCTTTTAATTCAGTAGTGTTGTACTGTTCTCATCAAGTTGTACCTTACTCTTTTATATCTTTTCTGCTTAATTGGTTCAGGAAAGCATGCAGGATATAGAGGCTGGCAGGCAAGTTAATGTTGTGAGAAGCCTCATCTCCCATTTCCTGACTTTTTAACCTTGAACTATCCCAGGAATTTTTGCATTTGAGTGATTAAGAAGGTATGACTGACCTCCTGCTTACAGAACCGGTTTGTTAATCACTGGGAATGATCTAAAATCTGCAAGTGGTTTTTGATAGCTTTCTCCTTGCAAATAACTTAGTTGTTCTTTGCTTCCAGAGGTAAATGATCTGTACTGAAAAGAAATACACAGGCAAACAGACTGTCAGTGTGTGTGCAAAGTAGAGCTTGTAAACGTGCAAGCCTTTCCAGATGTGGATAGAACAAGCAAGCAGCTGACTGTACTGGTGTTCTGGGCATACTTTTTGTGCCTGATGGGGTCATAAACTGTGTATTATATAGCTTAATGCCTCTGTTAATTTATTTGACTAAGAGAAATGTATTGCTATTAAAGGTATAAATGCATTTGTGTTCAGAATACCTGAAATACAGACTGGTGCCTGACTTTCAGGTGTCTTTGGTGTCTTCTGATGTCTTTTGTGGAGAATCTACTTAGGCAGTATGTGACTGATTTCTGTATAAAGGAATTTGGATGTTATCTGCTCATGTGAAAGCAGTAGAGGGTCTAATTAGCAAATTACACACAGCTCAAGATCACCTTAACGAGGTACGGAGGTTACCCTTATGGCCTGGTCAATGAACATCATTGAGTACTTGAGTGTCAATAGAAATGTTTAAAATTATGATAGCTTGGAAAATAAGCTCTGAAGATAGATGTTGGACTTGCTTATCCTAGAGGTGGCCGATTGCATGAAGCATTAGGGGCCAGGAGGAAATACAAGATGAAAGAGGTCTTCCGGAGGCTGAGAAGATGCTCAATAACCACGGCAACAAAGGCTTCTGAAAAGCAAACAGCTCTGCAGTTTGAGTTGCTTGAGAAGATGTGTTGTTTATTTTAAGCCATTTCTCTTGGTATTATTTATGTTGTAGTTTAAGCAAATTTGTGTGGTTTACACTAACAGTTTCAAATACGCTGTTCTTCTCAGACTTGACCCCATTTTACTGTAAGAGTGTAATTCCGTTCCCAGTTATCCTTTATCACAGCAAGACCAGGACCACACACTGGCAGTCACTGAAATGACATGTGTTTGAGGTAACTAGAAGTTTAAGGTGACTGAGCCTTTGTGTGGGGGTTGGCATAATGTCTGCCTTCCAAAACTTTGAAATGTTGTATTTGATCTCTCATTACAGTCTTCAGAGTATAGTTAAGAAGCTTGTGAAATTTGTGGTCAGTTCTTAAAAGCTTCTCCTTGTTACGTGGAAAGCACATTCCTGTTCATGGTTCCCCTCTGCTAATGGTGGTTCTGAACCGGGCCTTTCTGCTCCTCTGGGTGTAGAGGTCCCCCCCTCCAACTCCCCTGCAGCTGGTGAGGTTTTGGTGCAGCTGAGGTGTCACTTGGCCTGCAGCTGCCTGCTGTGTCACTGCTGAGGATCCTGGCTGTTAGGGGTGAGCTGTTCCCATCGCCTCTTCCCTAAACTGCTGTTGGAGTGGGAATCCAAGGGAGCATTTCATCATGCACAGGTGTGTGGAGATGGGGGAGGAAAGCTTTGCCAGCAAGATCATCAAACGGGGCCCTCTTCACGGCCCCACAGCCTCCAAAGGCAATCCTTCCTGCAGGGAGAGAAGATGCTCCCAGGGAAAATAGTTACTATAGTGACGAATAGCCCTGGTGTGTTTGAGGGCTGGATCACCAAGTTGAGTAATAAATGTGTAGGAGTCTATTTTTAAAAGCTTTTGTGAGGAGGAGATTGCAGACAAATTTTCTAGGACTACAGCAAAGTGATAGGTTTTTCTGTGCTGGAGTTTAAAAATAATCATCGTCTGTCTTGAGAATGGGATGACCTCATTAAAAACAAAGAAGCTTGTATGTCATCGTGTGGAGCCTCCTGGCAGTGATTCTTGCAGCAGCCTTCTGAGTTCCAGTAGCAGCTCTGCTGGAAGTTTGAGTTCCTCAAAACTCCTTATGCACAGCTACCCCAGTGTCACAGCTGGAACTGAGGTGCCTTTAGCTCATTTCCTATCCTGGTCTGGTTAGCACATCCTGGCACATAATGAGCAGTTAGTTTTATTCAAACAAGAAATGAAGAAATGCTGTGTAAAAAATAAAATAAATTTAAAACACAGAAGCCATTGAAAATAAAACCTGACTCCAGGGTTCTCTTGCAAAATGCTGGGTTGAAAAACTGTTTGGTTTTGTCAGAGAAATGGTATGAGTGGAAGTATCTGCCACAACTCATAGTTGTGTCATCTGGCTTGGCTTGTTGCCCATGAGGCCTGTGTGCCACACACACTTTGCTGTGTACCTGTGAGAGCAGGAGGGGAGGGGAGAGCTCAGCAGGGCTGGTAGGGTGTTTGTCAGGGTTTGGTGGCTCATGCTGTAGCTGTAGGAGGAGCTGACATGATGGTCCTGAGCCATGCAGGTGCTGCCTTTGTTCCTTGTGTGGTGAGCTGCTGCTATGGGTACAGCAAACTGCAGGAAATCCCCTGGTCTGTCCTCTCGCCCCTGGACAGTCATGAAGGATTTCATAGGAAGCCATGTGATCTGTCCCAAACTGATTAAAATAAGGCTGCCCTGTTTAAGTGGGTTTACTTTGTGACGGGGTCTGAGGAGCCCTGCAAACACAGGGATTAGGGGGTTTGTGCACGGTGTGGAAGCTTGGCACTGTACTGTTGGTTTATAAACCTTCTCGTCTCGGTAGCCTAAGCACGCTGTTTGCTGAGTGCACATCTGCCTACATGCACTGACATCCTCATGGCTGTGAGCCTCACCAGGAGCTGCTCCTGGGCCTGGTTTACTGCTGTAAGCTCCCAGTTGATACCAAAATGCAGTAATTACAGAAATACCATTTCCTGGTTTAGGAAGTTCAGAATTGATTTCTGTTACCATTTTAGTACTAACTCCAGATTTGCAAGTGGCACAGGTCACCCATCTCCAGCTCCCACCAGAAACCTCTGTACAACCATGTTTAACAAACCTTCTGTCAATCAAAAACTGGTTATACAAGGATTATTTGCCTTCAGTTTCCTGTGTAATGAGGTTTTTGATTGACAACAGTGGAGTTAAAGAATATAGAAGGGCTTTCTGAATCTAAGATGAGCAAATTTCCATTTAATACTGTTTGCACATCATAACGTTGGCTCTCAGTTTTATCTGTGATAGTAACTGAAGGTGATCAAAAATAAGAAATATAGAAACCCTTCTTATTTTAAAATAATGTGACTTAAAAAATAGAGGTAGGAAGCTAACTTTCTATTTCCTGCTGTGGGAGTGGGATTGGGACATTATTTGCTGTACAAATAGTTGAGCTACTGTGGGCAAACATTTTGCAAAGATGTCGTGGAATGTTCACCACGTCTGGTGGCTGAGCAATGGCTTTGCTCTTGTCCTGCCTCTGCCTGAAGGCTGTCAGATGCTCCTCAGATTAGGAAGCTGGATGATGCTGTTCTCTTTCACCTTTGTTACGAGAATTAGGTGTCTGAAACAGTGACCTTGACCTGCTGTGTGTTGTGATTGCTGTGGGTACCTGTTTTCCAGGTGTCCTAATAAGCAATTGCACTTGTTCGAGTAAATTTGAATTTCTTGAATGAAATGAAATTTTAAAATTACATACTGGAAGCTAAGAAAATACGATGGAAATGGATAAATGTAGGTTGATATGTCTTTTTTCAAAATACTAGATATTGCTAATAATGATCCCAATTAAAAGGTACCTATGGGGGAATAGCAGTTACAGGTATGATGAATGTGAGATACGGGTGAATTCCAAGGAGGTGAACACAGAGGTGACTTTTGGGTGGGCTAAAAGGCCAGAGTTAGGCTATGATTTACAAATATCTTCTCTAGCTCAGGTTAGTTTCTCTTGTAGAGCTCCTACACCAAGCTCAACCTCCAGCTTAGAAGCAGATGAAGCACTTGAGGAGTAGTTCAGGTCTAACTGATGTCTGCTGGGTGTTAGAGCAAAGCGAACATGGCTGGAAGATGCAAACAAACTTTTGTCCCAAAGTGTCACCCAAACTAGGCCAGTTTGGGTTTCATAAAAAGTGCTGTGTGTACAGACCTTAAGTTTACCCCCTTGGTTCCCTCTTTGTGAGTGGAGATCAGAAGCCATAGTCAGGATTTTCTGCACTTTTGGGTGCATTGCTTTAATGGGAAAGCTGGGTGAGTGAATCTGAAGGTTTGCCTAAGGGAGGAGGGTAAGGAATGCACAAACCATTTTGCAGGTTTCCTTCCTTAGTTCTGAGCACAATGGTGAAAGGGGTCCATTTTTGTGCACTGCTGCTTTGAGTCGCGCTACAGAGAGGACCTGTTGTGTGGTAATGTGGTTTGACTGAGTTGATGAGATTTTTTCAAGGCAGCTAGGGAAGCTTTGTGAATGGAAAAAGAGATGTTTCAAAGGAGCAGTCCTGTAGATGTGTCCTAGCTTTAACTTCCCACATGCAGAGGAACAGTCCTGTTTTATGCAGCAGTAATGCACTAACTGAATCATGTCCTGCTGTGAGAAAGAAGCTTCTCCTTTTGCTCTTTAATCCGTCATTGTGAGTATGCTCGGAGAGACACTGCATTTTTGGACCCCTTCTGGAAAATTGGTTTGTTTTAGTCTTCATAGCAACCCCTAAAATCATATCTTAAAATAAGGAAATAATCTCTTTTTTCTTTTTATGCTGTATTCAAAGGCTTGCTGCACAACGTATTACATGTCTTTCATCTAATTGTGCCATTGGTACTTTGATTTGTGCCAGTTTTTCCCACAACAGCTAGGGAAAGGAGCTTAGAAAGGCAAGTAATATGGTTATGAAGCTGCAGTTACTTGGGGAAATTCTATAACAAATGGAATTACACTCTTAGTCATAAAACTAATTATTCTTCTGTTTGCTAGTTGAATGACAGATTTCTCCTCTGTACAAATGGGATAGTTGGAAGCTTGTGGGCAGCCAGGGAGGAGGGCACTAATCTGTGCTTGGTGATGGGTGCTCCTTGTGAGATATGCTGAAAATACGAGACTCAAAAGTAAAATACTTGTCTGTTTCTGAGCCCTAGTAACTGGCAAGTCTCCAGTTGGCTTGTGTCATTGCTATAGCAGGCTGATCCTGCCTTGCTTTTTTTCCTTTTTCCAAAACTCTAACTGAAAGAACTGGCTGGATGTAGTTCATGCATTGCATTTCATATGGAAAATAGGAATAAGCATCCTTCGGTTGCTTGGTCCTGGCTTCCTATTGAGTCTGACAGTTTCTGAGCACTTTTATAGGGAATTCAGCTGCTTCTAACAAAATAGGATTGGACAAAAGCTGAACAGAAGCTTTATAAGTTTGGTGTTACACTTTGGAGCACCAAAATTGGCACTACAGTGCCGTTCCTTGATAAAAATATTCCCCAGACCTAGGGCTGATAGTGCAGCTCCACGCTGGATTTTGGTTTTTTACCAAGAAAGGGTTTAATATTAATGTTAGGTGTGATTCTTGAGCAGAATTCTGCAAGAAACTCCACTCAGTGTGTAATACAAATTAATTTACTGAGGTGTGGTTTATGTCTGCAGCACACCCTCACCTAATGTACTTCAAGTGTGGGTTTAATTACTGCTCCATGTTGAGGGATTCTTGCTTGGATCACTCACCAAAAATGTTGAGCACTGTAGCTGGGACATGGGAGATGCATGGCTCCTGGTTTAAGCGCTCTGTGAGGCTGAAGGGAAGCTGGTATGCAGTGCTGGGGGCTGCAAACCCAGGATGGAATTGCACCTCTTCTTACAAAGCTCTGTACAGAAGTGGCAGAACAGCAATCATGCCACCAATTCACAGCAATATTTGGGGTGTTACTAACCAAATGATGCACTGGAAAAGACCCCTTGGATGTCCTGTGGCCTAGCAGCCCCACCTTGATTCCTGGGGGCTGTTGTGGGCACCACAATATTAACAAAGACATTAAACCATTAGAGAGCGTCCAAAGGAGGGCCCCGAGGATGGTGGAGTGTCTGGAGGGGAAGCTGTGTAAGGAGTGGCTGAGGGCACTTGGTTTGCTCAGCCTGGAGACGAGGGGAGACCTCATTGTGGTCTGCAGCTTCCTCGTGAGGGAAGCAGAGGGGCAGGTGCTGATGTCTTCACCCTCAGTGACCAGTGACAGGACTCGAGGAAACAGCATGAGGCTGAGCTGGGGAGGTTTAGGTTGGATATAGGGAAAAAGTTTTCTCAGCCAGAGGGTGCTGGGCACTGCCCAGGCTCCCCAGGGAATGGCCATGGCCCCAAGGCTGCCAGAGCTTCAGGAGCACTTGAACAGCACTCAGGGATGCACAGAGTGGGATTGTTGGGGTGTCTGTGCAGGGCCAGGAGCTGGACTGGATTATCCCTGTGGGTCCCTTCCAACTCAGCATATTTCATGGTTCTATGATCCCAGCATGACTGTGCCCCTCTCGGGGATGGGAGCAGGTCCACCTAGTTCAGTATTTAGCACTGTGCCCTCCCTCTTCCCCACCTGTGCTGCTTCCACATGAACCACTATTGTTAAATAAAAGCAGATGCCATTTTCAGAGAGAGTGAAAGTGTTAACCCTGGTGTTTAACTTAACATTGCTGACACGTTTGCTACAGCACTTTCATCTCTGTTATCTCCAGAGAGTGGCTTGTATCTGACCTTGCTCTGCATTTTTGCCCTTGTGCATCTTTGATTTGATCAACTCAGAGCAGCACATATTGGGTACTCAGGCTGAGGAAACAGCTTGATCCACAGGGAAGAGCATGGGATAAGGGATAGCAATCACAAGCATTGAGATTCTATTTTATTTTCAGGTAATCTCTATTTTCTATACAAACACACTTTTGGTACACAGTCTAGATTAAGAACTGGAAAAATAAACCCTTCGGTGAAATTTTATGGAGAAAGTTTCACAGTTCTATGTTGTGAAGCTCTGAGTTCTTTTGCACTGCAGAGCTTTAAATTAAATTGAGATTTTCTGAGAAAATAGTGATTGAAACACTGCTTCATGTGGCAGAGGCAATGTGTTGAAAGGGAAATGCAACAGCAGGTAAATTAGAGGTGTTAGTGGCTTACATGGCTTTTACAAAAATGTTCCCACCCCATTCTTACTGCATACCAGACTTATGGGTCATATTTAGGGAGGGAATTACATTAGTTGTTAAACGTTGATTTTATGTTGAGCCTCTTCTGGTTGGAAGCTTTTTTCCCCAAAATTCCTCTTAACAATGAGTGACTGTAAGATGTTAATATGGGAGTACCAGCTGGTTGTTTAGTGCCTCCAGATGTCGTCTGCTCAGAACTTAGTAAAACTCTTTGTCTGTCAGACCTCCTAAACTACTTTTGGATATGGAAGACTTGCTAGAAACCTGTTCAGTTTCTTGCAGTGGGTTGCAGACCTGCTCTGTGTCCCCCTTTGCCTCCCTGTGACGTGCTGCTTGCGTGTGGCAAGTTGGGTGCAGCTCTGTGGGTGCTTGTTCACCCCTTTGCTCTCAGCGTGTGCCTGCCTGGAGGGCCTGTGGTGTTGTACCGTGTGTCCTGTGCTTTCTGCCACGAGGGCTTCCTGTTGGGGGCTGAGTCTGACCTCCCAGAGAAGTCACGGCCCTCCTTCCACGTACACCGTGCAGAGCCCTGGGGCCATGTGATGGATCGATGGGCCTCTGGCATATTGTGCTTTTGGCAGCTGGGGATGTGAGGCACCTGCAAGATTAATTCCTCCTGGCTTGTGCCTCCCCGCAGTGCTGTTTGGTTTGTGGTTTTGTTGGTGCAAGCTGAACCTCATTAACTCCGACTCAAAGGGAGGAAAGGGACGTGGTTTTGGTGATTAAAATCTGTGGGGTCACTCAAGGAGTGGGTACTCTAAGCTTTGTGTTTAGCCATACAAGCCTTCAGAGTGTTGCTGGATGTGGTCTGTAAGAGAAAAACTCATCAGAGCAGTGCTGTGGAAATACTTCCTTGTTCGGACCGAGTGGGTTACACGTTTTTGTGATAGTGAGAAACTAATCTCATTTGTCATTAATGAAACAGAGCATATTGCAATGCAAATGAGAGAAGTTGCATGACAAGTGGTCCCACAATCCTCAGCACTTGCTATTGATTGTTCATTCTTACTTATTCATGCTATGCAAATTGCATTTCTCATCTTGCTCCTTCTTGTCTACATATTTTTGGTACAGGACTTGCTTGCAAACAGTCTTGTTCTTTCACTTGAGAGACAGGGATTGTTTCTGGCAAAGTTCTTAATGTTCCTTTGTCGAGCAAGTACTGGCTGAGCCGGGCAAGGCTCTGGAGCTCTGTCAGCATGAATTCATCTTGCTCTAACTTCTCCATCTGGAGAAAGGGAAGAGTTGGTGGTGTATTATTTGATAAGAACAAAAACTTTAAAGTAGTTTTCAACTCTCTTTGTTTTTGATACTGAAGCCCTTGTGGCATTTGTTTTCTGGCCAGTTGTTTGGAACAGACATGTGAGAGTGTTCTTTTATTCATGCTAAATATTATTTTGCATTTCAGGTATACTAAACCACTGACCTTTGCTGACTGCATCAGTGATGAGTTGCCCTTAGGATGGGAAGAAGCTTATGACCCTCAGGTCGGAGTCTATTACATAGACCACAACACCAGTAAGTGACACACTACTGTGTTTTTGCAGAGTGATTTGTGCCTGTATTAAAATATACTGAACACACAACCACAAAGTTGCTAACAGAATGTTTTAGAGTAGGTGAAATCTGCAGCTTGGGTAATCAAATCCTGTCCTTCTCCATCATACAAAGTACTTCCTTGTCTAAACACGAGTTTGAGACCTTTTGGGTTGCAGTCTTCAAATTGGCAGCCACGTTCAGGCCAATACTATGGACACACCTCTGTAAGATTTGGTTCTGCTGAGGAGTCCAGCTGGGTAGCAGTGATCTGGAGTTTGTTCTTAGCCTGGAATTTGTCCCTGTGGCAAGACCATCAGAAACAGTGCAAAGGTCTTGTGTTGATTCCCCTGGCAGGGGTGAGCTGAATGAGCAGCATGAGCTCCCTTGGCTGCCGGAGTTCACGCTGCTTTTGCTGGAGACAAAACCCTCAAGTAAGCTTGGGATATCCTGTTGAGGGTTCAGGTTTGTGGTGTGTTTATCCTGTGTCCTCAAACTAAGCCACTGCTTACACCCTGTGCTAGATTGCTCCATAGGCCAAAAGAGTTAACTTTATAAACTCATTTGAATTATAAGAAAATACAGCATTTGATATATCATTGCAGACATTACTAGAATAACTGTAATGGGTTATGCTGGAACAAATCCCCTGAAAAAGTAATAAGCAAAATAAATCAGTGACTTTTATTCTCTTTACAGAACAGCTCCAGCTGCAGCCCAGAAACTCACAGCAGAACCATGCCCAGGCCCTTTTAGGGGAGCTTGCAACTCGTGCTAAGAGAGAAACTTTTAAAAGACAAAAGTGCCTTGAAGTTGTGGATTTTTTTACATCTACTTCTAGGACTTCAACTGAGAACTTAAACTTTTTTTTTTCTAGAAAATTACAGGATTTTTTAAAAATAAAAATATGGAAGTCTGGTGCATTTTTTTCCTTGGTGGACTTTTTTTTCCCCCTTGGGTATCTTCATCTTCACACCCTTTCCTTTTTCAAAACTGCCACAACTTCACCTGGCCTGAGACTGCACCTTCCAGGCTTTAGCAACTTCTCTTGGGTATTAAAAATGCAGAATGAAAAAAGCCTGTTCCCAAAAAGCACTAACTGACCTCTGCAATGCAAAGATCATCAGTTTCCAGATTTAAGGGTGACACAAATATTTTTATTTAGAACTCATGTCATCCTAAAATCACTGGATTTACATATCTTTAAATAGCTTCATCGTAACTATTTTTCTGTGAGGTAGGGGACACTGATTTTTCTTTTCGTGGGAAGTGGGAAAGGGTAGGCAACTCTAAAGAATCACACAAAGGAAATCTGCAGGGGAGAGGAGTGGGCAAACTTTGCTTTAGAAGGTGCTGAGTTGCAAGGCACAAATTCGGATCTCGTGCAGGTCTGTAAGACCATGTCTGGTGTCCGTTTCACAGTCTAGGAGTGGGAAAATAGCCTTGACCTGAAGCTGTGGGACATGGAAGCCTGTTGGACCCCTGGAGTGGTTCAGTTAGCAGAAACTCCAGCATTGTTAAGTTCGTGGTTGGGCTCCGTGATCCAAAAGGTCTTCTCCAACCTAAATGATTGAATGCATTTGGGACAAACCAAACATGATCTTCTTTATAGATTTGAGCTGGCCCTGGGTGAACAGGCAGAGGTCTGTTGCAGGTCTGGGGCAGTTACCCGGTCTGTGCCACTCACAGGCACCACAGGATTCAGGGGCATGCAGAGAAGCCTTCAAACTGTGCTGACACCTGCTTAATAACAGTGCCTTTTTAACAGTTCCACTTCTATGGCATGTCAGAGGCCGCAATATTTAAATGAGAATTTCAACTAAAAGGTTAAAAAAAGAGAAACAAACTCATGGCTTATTTCTTATGCCAGCTCTAATCCAAATCATGATAGAGCAGAATATATCCATTTACTTTAACCTAATCAAGCAGCTCATCTTTGTGGTTTATGTTGAAGTATCCTCTGGAGAGTGTCCAAAACCTTCTTCCTCTCCAAGGTCTCTTGCAGATTCCCTGGCAGGAAGGAGCGGCCGAGGGTGGGCAGGGGATGGAGCCATGTTGGGTCTTGCTCATACAGCACAAGTATTTGAGACTAGTTCTCAGAAACAAGCTCAAGAACAGACTTAAATTAAATCTAAAGCCAGGAGCCATTAAAAGAAGTAAGACAGAGAACAATTGTAACCACCTCTCTGAGGGAAAATAAATAAAATTAAATGGAATTGAGAATATTCCTAGTGCAGTATTAATGCATAGCCTTGAGTGTATCTCTCTGGGAGAACTTTGGAATGTGATTTGCACAAAGAAATGATGCTGATGCAATCATTGTAAGGCTGCATTCCTCCAACATGAAGCAACCAGATTTATTTATGACAAGCTCAACTGTAAATTAAAAATTCACAAGACAACAAATGATGCATTAGCCTGCGTTTCTATAGTTCTTTCATCTGACTTCTGAATGCATTTTGAGTTTCTCAGTAGCTGGGGCTCAGTGAGAGCCCGTGGCCAACATTTTCATTGATTGGTTTTACATGTTTGAGAACAAAAGCTGAAAGCTGCAATCAAGGGGTTAGAGTTAGTGCTGTGATTAGTGAAAAGGTTGAAGTGAATATTTAGAGTAAATCTGGACACAAAGCATTTCACTACCTCAGTGTGTTGTCCATTTTCTCTATGAGCTGTCTGCTGAGCATTCATTCCCTGGGTCAGATTCTGTATGGGCTTGGAGCACTGGCAGTGCTTCACCACCCCACAGAGGTGTTCAGCATTGTCGGCTTTTGCAGTCTTCTTCCTCTGTGCTTGTAATAGAGGAACTTTCCTGCAGCAGCTTCCATCACCCTTCTTGGGATTATAGGAAGAATGTGCTGCTAGTCTTAGGGAAAACTGGAACTGACCAGGCTTGAAGGCTTATGTCAGGATAGACCGATGCCCCAGTATCCTGCACCAGACTTCAGGAGCCACGGGTACTTTGCCACCATAATTTTAATGCTGGAAGTTAGAGAGCCCTAAGTCACAGTTGCTGGTGACTCTGCAGGCGTGTCCAGGGAAGCTGCATGTCTGGGAATGTGGGGGCAGCTCCCTGGGTAACTCACAGCAGACTTTCCCCTTCTGGTTCAACTGTGGAGTAAAGGCAGTTATTTCATCTGGGTGTGGGTAATGGTTATCTGGAAAATGGGATTTGGGGGCAAGAATCGAAGCAGGAGCAGGGGGATTTCAGAGTCTTACAGATTCTGTGTCCTCCTGATCTCTCTTTTGCTCCCTCTAAGACAGACCACAGTGCTATCTGTGGGGCACCAGCCCTTACAGCTGGCACAAACAGCTGCTTTTTCCTTGAGTTATTTTGGGTCAGTTTTTCAGGTCCAGACTTAGCTTTAATACTATATCAGCTGAAATGTTGCTTCTGCTGGCAGGACCTGTAAAGGACTCTTTGTTGAAATGCTTCTACAAACTATACTGGGTGGTTTTGATTGCATTTTGTGGCTTCTCCAAGTTTTGCCATGTAATTTGAAGTGCCATGTGTTCATTTTGGTCTTGAGATATTGTTAAAAACAACTTATTGCTGGAGTAGCCAGTTAATTTTCTCCTCAGCATGATCATAGACAGCTTGTGAAGAGGGTTGAGTGTCCATCCCTTGGGTAAACCCCTTTATTTCTAGTTCTGCTGCTAAGAATATTGTCTAACTTCTCTTCCCCACATCCTGTGTACTGCAGTGTTAGTCTTACGCCTGACTCACTTAAGAGCTGCTTGTACCTTCCACTCTGGCAGCTTTTACTAAATATTTAAAGAGGCTCTTAAGATATGCAGATTAGATTTCCACTGATAGTTTCAAGCAAGTCCTTTCTATTAATTATTCATTCTGTGGTAACTAGGCATCCTTATTCAAGCATGTTGGTTTAGACAGTTCAGAGCACTTGGTCAACTAAATATTGGAACCTGCTCCAAACAAGAGCATGTAATAGCCTTGAAATAGAAATGGAAAATGTTTTGGGCACTTTTTCACAAAACAGAGACAAACACTGACAATACATTTGTCTCATTAGTATTAGGACTAACCGCTTATCTGTGACCTTATGCCTTTTTCATGATGAGAAACCTGGGAAGCAATGTATTGGTAGTGTTGGGGTAACGGAGATGGAAGTGCTCTAACTGCTCATGACTGCATTCCCTGTTACCCTAAACTCCACCTCCCGTATTCTTCAGTGATTTACTGCTGTGCCTGCTTTCCCTAAAGGAAAACCTCTCTGAGATGCTGCTGTTCATATAATATCGTTTAAGATGCTTTCACAAATGCATTCTGTGATTTAATCAGACTTTATTTTTGCTTACCTCTGGAGTCTGAGTGAGCAGGTTTTCTTTCCCCTCTGCAATAAAAGCCACTTGGCAGCAAAAGAGGACGGGGCAGAGTTGTAATTGCTTTCATGTTGTCAGGTGCAGTATAATGCAGTCATGTGGCAATGATATTTTCTGAATTTTTTTATCAGTGAAATAGTAGAGGTATTTTATTAGTAATGTTATAAAGCAGTTGCAATAAAGATAAGTCTAACAGTCAATGTCAGTATCTTTGGGCTGTATGTGCGTATTCTTGGGTGGATGTTTTAATTTAAGAGCCAGAACCAGGGTGGCTTCAGAGGAGTTGGAGAGTCGTATGACAGTTTTGTTGTGAATTGTTCTATTCAGCATGGAGTAGCTCATTGGAATTCATGGTGGATCAACAGTCACCTCCTTAGAAAAAAGGAAAATGTCTTTATTCCACTTTTTTATTACAGGGAAGGTGCAAGAGACTATTTTAGAGTGTCATAAACGGTGGAGCTTTTCCAAGCAGCAGAACAAACCTGCATTGTGTTGATCTTGCCTTCTTCTGTTTTCTCTCCAAGAAACTACTCAGATAGAAGACCCTCGGGTGCAATGGCGGCGGGAGCAGGAGCACATGCTGAAGGATTACCTTGTCCTGGCCCAGGAGGCCATTGCTGCGCAGAAGGAGATCTATCAAGTGAAACAGCAGAGGCTTGAGCTGGCCCAGCAAGAGTATCGGCAGCTGCACGATGTTTGGGAGCACAAACTGGGCTCTCAGACCAGCTGTGAGTAGTTGGTGGACTCTTAACCAGCAACTTCTGCACCTGTGGGCCCAGTAGCACAGTAAAAGGCATGGAGCTGCTCCTTGGATGGAGTGCTGGGACGTGCTATGTCACTATCCACATTTGATCAGTTTGTTCCAAAAGCAGTGTCTGCCCAGCACCTCTTTGGTAAAGTCTGATTGTCATGAAACACTCCTGTGCAGCTCAGTCACTGGAGTCCATGTGCAGATTTTCTGCATGGGCTTCAACAAATCTTAAAAAGTTTTGTGGTTGGCTCTGTGTGAAAAAGTTAATTTATGTGGTATTTTCCTTGATTCCCCTGTTTAAAGTACAGAAACAAGGCAAGAAGGTCTATCTTGGATAGTATTCCCAGGCCCTTTTGTAGTTTTATATCCCAGGTAGTTGAGTGATGGTCTGGTGGAGCTCAGGGTCTGTATTTTATGCCATGTTCCAAGTCACCACTGGTGGATTGCCTCCCTGTGTGTGAAGAACACCAGTTTGTGCTCCATGTTCTTTGTCCCACAGGAAGCATCAATACCAATGTTGCTTCAAGATTCGGTGCAGAAATGTTTACAGAATGCTGTATTTCCTCCTTAGTGGTACTAGTTAGGACCTGGAAAATGTCCAGAACAGGATTTATTTCCTGCATGTATTCCAGAATTTTTTTATAATCCTCAGTATTGCAGATTTTCAGTGTTCTTGCCAGCCACATCAGTGGACTGACCTCCCTCTGCTTCACTCTTATGAGTTATGTCTGATGGTGGAGAATTCCACTGGCTAATCCTGTGCCTGATGTTAAAAATTTTTAAGTAGTTTTCTGTCAGCTGAAGGATTCTTGTTTGACGAAGGTCCTGTCCCTCATCTCTAAAGAACTGGGTTTGATCTTTTCTTAGGAGTACTCTAACCGAGTACTGGTGTTCCAGAGCAGTGCGCTGAGAACATGAGTTACACTGGTGAGATGTGATCTGTCTTGAAAAATACAAGCAAACAGAAATAACTAGAAATGCCTTCCCATGTTTTATAGGGCATAAAGTGATGGCTGCAAGCATCAAAATATCTCCCTTGCCTACAGCTACCTCTAACAACATTGCACATTGGGGAGCTTCTGTACCTTCTGAGGCAGAAGGGGTTTAACTGCTGCTGAGAAGAGAGTTCTGCTCTTAATGGGGCATTGATTTAATCTGGTGTGACATGCTGTATGGTTGGTCATGTCCTCAAGGCTGTGAAAAGGCTTGTGTCACGTTTTTCAGTTTCTTCTTGTTCTTTGCTTTTCTTTGTTTCTAAATATTCGGTGGGTTGTTTGCTCCATGAGGAAGTCTGAAAAAAATAATTAAGTAAACCTTCATGCAATGGCTGTCCCTTCAGTTCTGGTAAATGCCTTTGGAAATGCAGGAGGCCACACTACTGAATGGAGTGAACGTGTTTGGGAGTTTGCATTAAGTGTGTTAACCTGGAACAAATCCAGACTTTGGAGATGCAGGACATGCTTTGGCCCCTTCAGTCTATGCATTTTGTGGAGTACCTGACTGCACTGTTGCCTTTCCCTGTCTCTGAGCAGTGAGATGTGGGAGTTGGGTAACAGGCCTCTGCCAGCAACGTGGGGAGATCTGGGTGTGCAGGAGTGATGGGAGATCTCGAACTGTGGTGGGGCTGGTAAAAGCGTAGGGAGGAAGGCAGAGCTGCTAAACTGGCTGCTGTATTTGTTCCAGTGCTCTCTGGCTCATCGTCAAGTTCCAAGTATGACCCTGAGATCCTCAAAGCAGAGATTGCTACTACAAAATCCAGGGTGAGTAGTACAAATGGACCTTTGCTTGCCGTGAGTAAGATATTTCCAGACCTCATGGCAAATACTGAAAGGAGGTTCCAAAGCAGTTGGAAGAGCTAATGTTGCCATTTTTAATCTAGGAGGTCATTTATCAGATTTTTCTAACGTTGCAGTGTTAGGAATTGGAAACAGGTTTGTTTTTCGCCTTAGACTTTAGGCTGGCTTGGCAGCTGGCAGTGCAGGATCCGCTGTGGGATGTGGAGCCATGTGCTGGCTCCTCCGAGTGCTGGAGAGCTGCGGGTCCTCCCCAGGGACTGGCAGCTGTTCTGTGCCCAGCTTAGTGCGGGCTGTCAGCAGGGGAGGGTGTGCTCTCACGCAGAGCTCCGTTTGGGAGGAAGAAAGGACTGAAGTAAAGTAGGTCAGTGTGGCCTCTGTGGAGGAATATAAAACAGCAAGCTGTAGGGTCAGTGCATTTACAGTATGTATTATCATCCTGGTGTGTTACTCGTGCAGTGTGGCCCTTTAGTTGGGGAGCTTGGAGGGTGGCTTCAGTTGCTGCAGTGTGACTCCTGTCCTGATGCTTAGCAGTTTTTTTAATGACCGGGAAGGTTTTAAACATTTCTGAGTAAAGTCGACATGTGTATCATTGCTGTCTTTTTTGAATTTTTCTCAACTTCTCTACTTATGTGGTTGGTGCTTCCCTTGAGCCCCTTGTTAAGAGGTGTAATGGCAGCTGCTGGATAAAGCCCTAGCCAGTGATAAAGTCCTGATGAGGAGGCAGTCAGGGCTGTTGCTGCTCTTGAAATTAGCTGATTATCTGGAAACTTTGTTTAGTGTACTGTCTACACTGAGTAAGTTTTGCATTGAATGGGTAGTGCTGTACCTAAGTACTCATATAAAATGTCATTCTGAAAATGTGATACCTTGCTGCAGGTTAATAAACTCAAGAGAGAAGTAGCTCACATGAAGCAAGAGCTCCAGTACAAAGAGCATGGATTTCAAACACTGAAGAAGTAAGTGTGTTCTCAAGATCTTTTTTTCAGAACATCTCTGGCTTGCAATGCATCCCCCACTACACTTATAAATAGCTGCCTAAATAACATAAGCTGAAATATGCTGCTGATGATATCTTTAGGCTGAAAGCAGTACAGAGCCATGGGGGAGTTCTCTCAAATTAATGCCTCTATGGGATTGACATCATTAGAGCTGACTTCATGGCAAAAAGGTTTTGAACCAGGATCTCATCAGTTAACTGATTCTCTGTTTTACTCAGTATTGCTCAGTATGGAAGACAGTACAGCCCATTGTCTTAAATATAAGAGCCATTGATTTAGGGCACTGAGGAAAAACTGGAGGTGGAGTGGAAGGGGAGGAAAAGTTTCAGGTACTTACCTTTGTGTAGACATCTGGCATCTTTTAGATAAATATTTATTATAAGGGTCAACTGTGGTAGAATTACTTTGAGGAAAGGGAAGGATGAAGTGGCTTGTAATTAGGCTGTGCAAGCAAATACATCTGTGCACATGAGTCTGTGCCTGGTTTTTGAAATCATGGTAATTCTCATAGATGGTTAAGCTGATCCTCTGGGTTAGAAACAAGGCAGCTAGCAGCAATCTGCCCTAACACACTGTTTTGGGGTGTTTGTGTGCACCTTTCTCCTCCCTACAGAGTCAAAGAGATGATGATATTGCTGAAATCAAAGTTCTGAAGTTTAACGTACTGCTGAGCAGAGTAACTTAGGCTGTGGGGAGTGAGGTCCTTTGTTCCCTCTATTGTCCTTGTGATACTTTGGAGTGTGTTTTTCTTGAAAATCCATGTCAAGATGCATGCATCTAGGATGATTCAGTTAACTGGATGTTATTAAGTGTTAGCTTACTGCATTTTTAAAATTTCTCTACAGAATTGACATGAAAATGTCTGATACTCAAGGTGGCTACAAACTTGATGAGGCACAAGCCATTTTAAGTGAAATGAAGGCTCTCAAGAAGGCCATCACATCAGGGGAGAAGGAAAAACAAGACCTCATTCAGGTATTGGAACAAGATGACTTTATAGTATTTTGTGTCACCATTGCTAGAAGATTGAATTTCTGAGAAGTAATTTATGGATTTTGTATTTCAGATACATAATTGAGATTTTTATTAACATAAACTAGTTCTGTGTTGTGGTTGGGCTGCAGCCTCTGCTCTTCTTCAGATCCTGGAAACGAGAAGTATAAAATACAGTCCAGCCATGGCTGTGGGAGGTGCAGTCCAGCCGTGCCTGACCTTGGGTTTGCAGAGTCTGAGTGGGCATAGCAAACGTGGTCAGATCTGAGTTATGAGATTAGGCTGAAGTTATGTAGCTGCTGAGGCACTTTGGGCAGAAGTGAGCTCACCTCATGACTTTTTGTGGTTTTAGAGCTTGGCCAGGTTAAAAGACAGCTTTGTGAATGACAGAGGATCCCAGTCGGACCTGTGGACCAGCAGCGTGTCTGTGGAAAGCTCCAGCCCTCTGCTGCCCCGGCAGTACCTGGATGTCAGCTCCCAGACAGATGTTTCAGGAAATGTGAGTAATGTGTGAGGCCCTGTGCATGTGGAGACATTCCTCTGAACTGTGTGTAGTACTACCTCACTGTGAGTTTCCAAGCATGGACAAGTTTCTGTGAAATCATACCTTCTCCTGGTTTAAACTGCAGTATGACTTTGTTTTTGTGTGCAGTGTTAAAGTATCTCTTAGGGCAACCCAATGTTTCCCCACACTGTGTCTATCAGAGCAAGCTAGGTGGGAATAAAAGGGAAGGAAGGTTGGTTTTGCCTGTAGGTGTAGCTTCTTGTGATGCAAATAGTCTCTTAGCTCTTTATAGCAATGGTAAGTTACGAGACAAGAAACATTCAGCAGGTCTGTATGGGCTAAGCTCCAATGAGGACTCTTCCCCTAGGAGTGTTTGGCTTTCATGGGGTTACAAGTGAGAACAACAGCTTATGTGCAGATATGTTGATGCCCCCAAAGTTGTAGTGCTCATAAACCTTCAGTCCCACATGTGCAAGGAGATCAGAAGTGTCAGGTTGGTCCTGTCCTTGGTAAGCACTCAATCAGTGCTGGGGGTGCATCGTATTTCTCACAGGACAGCACAGAGCCTCTCCTGTGAACCTTTATTAAATGTTTGCAGCCACTTTCAGTCAGGGCCACACATGCTAGTAATGATCTGCAGATTTTGGCATGATGGGATGTCCCTTGTGTTTAAAGGATGACCTTGTTTGGTCATCCAAACCAAAATGCAGTGCAGCACTTAAGGATGCAAAGAGCATTTAAGAAGAAGGATTGCAAAGGTATTTGTGTGTGCATAGAAATGTAAGCCCAAAACAGATGTGCTAGATTTTCTCTTCTTTCTATGCCAGAAAGGGCCTTTGAACCTTGCTGGGGTTCAAGTATTTGAAGAAATCATGAAAAATGTAATCAAATGCAGTATGTTCCTGTTCTGTGATTGGCTTAACTAGGAAATGACTTTGACAAGATCAAGTGTCACTTGTAACTGTGTAAAGGAAATGCCAAAAGAGGAGCGGTTCCTAAGTTGCTGATTTGATGTTTTGTGTCTCAGTTCATTGCCAGCAGCAGTAACCAGTTGGCCGAGAAGGTGCGATTACGGCTGCAGTATGAAGAGGCAAAGAGAAGGTAATTCTTTGGCCCATTGCTCCTTTTGGTTGTCACACAGCTCGTTCTGAGGATATGTTTCACTAGAAGAGGTGCCACCAGACTGAGACCCAGCATTACTGCTAAATAAATGTGGTAATTTGTGAGCCAGTGGGACAATAGGCTTTTTGGGCTAGCGTTATCTTTCAAGAAATAAATAACCATCCTAGAAATTACTAAGGTGTGACTAATACTTAGAGAATCCAGTCTGGCCACACCTATGGGGACATAAGTGGTTCTGCTACCTGCTGCCAATGCTTCCCCATTCCTAATAAGGAGACTCCACTGCAAGGCATCTCCTTACCTTATTTGAAATGAATGAATGTTTGCATGCCTAAGTGTGATAAGGAGAAATGTATATTATGTTAACACCTTACATCAAAATATGGTTAATGGCTGCAGTTCCAGAGCTTATCTGTAAGAATGTAAGTTTTCACCTTTGCTCTCTGATCTCAGATGAATGAAGAATAGATTTTAAAAAAATTCCGTCTACTTAACAGGCCAATTTAAGTAAAAGCTTTCTAGGATTTACTTTTTAATAGACAATAGCTAACACAACTACGTAGTTAAATGAAAAACCACCAAGAATTATTACTTAGACTTTGGCTGGCCTAGTCTTCGTTCAGTGATGTAACCGTTGCTGGGGGTGACTTCTTTCTTCACTTTTAACTGCTCTAGAGGGACTTTGCAACTCCAGAATAACAAAGTTCAGAGGTCTGTGCTTGGGATATATGCAAAGAGAAGGCTTTTTCTCCAGCCTCTGGTTAGAAATAAGAGCCTTAAGGCTGATGTTACTCATAATGTTCTCATGTTGCTGTATTGGCATGGCCAGTAGGCCATGTTTCCCAGTGGCATCAGATTTGGTCTTTGTCTGTGGCAGTTGTCAAAGACGGTGTACCCAGCTGCTTTTGACATGAATTTATACTTCTCTTCTTAGGTGGAGCAGTTTTATCAGAACTGTTTATTTTGCCCAGTCCAAGATTTGCCAAACTGCCTTGACCTTCAAATCATGCTCTGAGTTCTTAAAGCAACATTTTCAGATGCAGTGGTTGATTTTGCAGTGTTAAAATTGCTTTTTACTTTTAAGGTTTGCTGAAGGCTGCAATTCAATTCACACTGACTTTACACCTTCAGATTGAAGAGGAATACTCTTGCTTTATCCTGTATCTTTTCCAAGGAGGGGCAAAGGAATAGTGGCAAGCCTGAGAGCATATTTAATATGCTCTTTATAAAGAGAGAGAGCTTTATAAAGACAGCACAGTAGTTCATATGAAGTGGCACTGAGGGGCATACAACACACCTTGCAGTTGAAGAATACTTGCTGCTCATACCCCATGTTTGTCTTAAGTTATCTATAGGGTTTTCTCAAAGTTTATGAAACTTTATTGTGAGGAAAAGTGGATCTAAATGGACATGAATAGTTGATGCTAAAATGAAAAGATCTCCAGCTATCAGAGCACTGTGGTTTTGGCACAGTATTTAGTAAGAGCTGCAGAAACAAATACCTCAACTGGCTTAAAACTGGAACAATACTATGGATGTAGTGACTCACAAGGAACCTTCTGTTCCTGTGAAAATTCTTCCTTGTGATGTTAGAAGTGTTTCCTGTCCCCGCAGCAGCATTCAAATGTTCCAAAAACACAATAGAAGACTAAGTACTTTGCCCACGCATGTACTGTGAAGGAACCAAGTGATGGAAATAAGTGTGTTTTATTAGCTCTGCAGTGTCTGGAAAGGTGAAACTTAAGGTTTGAAATCAAGATGGTCCCAGTATTAATTAGTTTAGAGCTACTAGGTGTGTAAGGGGCCTGTGCTTTTGAAATCCGGCTCTGGCAGACACTGTTTGCACCATCGCTGTGGGCCAGACTGAAAGTTCAGATGTAGCTGAATATCTGACTGAACTTCACCACACCAGAACTGCCAGGACCCAGTGCCCTTCCCCACTATGTCCTTTCCTGTCAAAGCTCAGGGACACAACAGACCCCTAGAGCAGATAATGTAAAACCTGCAGAAAAGGACACAGGGCAGCTACAGTGACAAACCTTTGGCTTAATTATATTCGAAACTGATAATGGGTATCATGTCAAAAAGGTTGTCATTGCTACATCTCAGCAAGGAGATAGCTGCTGCAGCATAAATGTAACCAGAGATGCAACTAAATTATGTTGTACAATTCCAGACACGTAGCAGTAACTCAGTTGTGTAGCACTCGCACCCTGCACTGTTCTAATTTCTTCAGCAGTTAAACTTTCAGCTTGGGTTCTGTGTGACTGGTGGTAACTCAGGGATTTTAGAAGTATGTTTTTTTAATCTCCTAAAATGAAATATTTTAATGTCACGTTAAGCAGCATTACAACAATGGTGGGTATTTGACTGGGCGGTTTTTAAACCGAACCTCCCACTTAGTTTGTGAGTTTTTTCTCAAGAACAGAAGCTTATCTGATACAGGATTGTTAATTACTGCTTGTAGATGCACATCTTCGTGTATGCTCCTGTGGAGATGCATGTGCTCTGAACAACCTCAAGAGAGGCTGAAAATTTGTCGTGCTATGCCTGTGTTGCATAACAATAGAAAGTACTAACTTTCCCTAATTAACAAAAAAGGGACTTGTTATGACAATGAATAAATCATCTAACTGCCTTTTCTAGGTAGAAAGAGAACAATTAAATAAAACTTGAGCTTCCTGTTCTGTATTTGTTCAGTCTGGTGGCCATTCAGAAAGGTGGTGTGACCTGAGCCCAGCATTGCAAGCCCAGCCTGGCTCAGCAGTGGTGCAGTTCAGACTCAGGCAGTGAACGCTGAAGGGCTGGAGTGTTCAGCCAAGTGCAGACCTTCTGCAATGTGTTTCTTTTGTGATGGTGCTGTTTTATTGCAAAAATAGAATAATAAACCTCCTTTTAACTGAGAAGGGGAAAAATAACAATCATGTACCGAAGGTAAAACTGGAGGTTAGTTTAGCAAAGCTTTTAGACTCGGAAATGCATAGAGAACAAATTCCAGAGGAAAAGCCATATCCATGCAAATGTGTGCCAAAAGTGATCAGATTTATGCCAGCCAATCCTCTTAGACTCATATCCCTTCAAAATGCACAGAGGAATTCTTGGATTATGAATTAATGCCACTATTAATTCTTGGTTGGAGCACAGTATTGCACTTAATCAGGCACTCAAAAAACAAAACAGTTCTTAAGACGACCTAAAAATAGTTGAGCTGAATATCTATCAATTATGGAACTTTAATTAGAGTAAGCAACCTGCCGTGGGAAATGGATTTACAGAAAGCAATGCTGCTCTTCAGAAAGGTGATCGCTAGTGTGTCTCCTGTGATGGTGCAGGCAGGACAGTGTGTGTGAGCCTAATCCTTCACAGGCTCTCTCGGGGCTCGAGTTCCTCTTGGCCTCTGGAGCTTGGAAGACAAAGCTTTATTCTTCAAGGCCATTCAGGAGCCTTGTAGCTGCTGCTGCCCAGATCTGCATCTTACTGCTTACTCCACATGCTTGGATTTTGCTGGTTTGCACTGAATTTGCTCTGTGTGCTGGTTTGCTGAAGGAAGCACACACCATCCTGTGCACTTCTGCAGTATAAACCAAATTCTAGAGAGATGAATCCAGATTAGTAGCTGCAACTATCTGCTGTGCCCGGTTTAAGTCCAGTAACTCTGTCAGCAGATCACAAAGCCCTTTTGAAAGAGAGGAATATTGATGTTAATTTTACATGTACAGCATTTCACTGCCCTTTATGTATTTACTAAAACTGAGTGAGGGATTAACCTGAGTTCATCACATGAAGGGGCACATATGCCTTGGCTCTCTGATGTTCAGTCAGGTGAACTATTTTTGTAAATATCTTGCAAAATACATTTTCTCCTTGTTTGCCTTCTAAGCTTTTTAATTTTTTTTCACCCCAGCCCGTTCTGCCTTTCCCATTCCCTGCTTCCCACTTGATGTTTTGCATTGTGTGAGTTCAGAAGCACAAGTCCTTGGCAATTCTAATTCAGCTTTATCTGTACTATTGTTTCTCATCAAACTACCATGATCAGCCTGTCAGGTCTGGAAGAGTTGTAGGTCAGTTAGTGCGAAGGAGGCAGCTTCCTTTGGGAAGACTGACATTACTGCCCTTGGTTCTGTATCCTGGCCTGCTGCTGGTTTTCTGCTTCTCCCTATTATGCATTGCAAAGCTCAGCCGTTTGTGGACCTAACTGAGCAGTTCAGATATTTGGGAAATTGAGAATGGGCAGATATTTGGAGTGAGCAGCCTCCTTACCTGCCACAAGCTGTACTCTCCTCTGCTGTCAATCAAAGCTCTTGCTAAATTCTACATCTGCATTGCTGTTGCTTTTAGTCATTATCTTCCTGCCTGAGCTGTGTGGTGTGGTGCTGAAGGACTGGTGATACAGGCTTTAAACTGAAATCTGGAATGATACCTCTAATGAAAATAGCTTTTGATTCTGATGTAGATAAGCAGCTCTGGATTTAGGTAGGATCACACTGCCTCTCCAACTCCTCACATCCCCAAGTGCAGGTTGCACCAGAAGTAGTGGAGCTCCTTAATATGTCTAAAATGCTTACTGTTGAGTCAACAGGTGGATTCTTGCAGTAGCAGCATGGAGATATGATTAACGTCCTCATTGTAAAGACAAAAAAGAGTTTCTCAGCTTTTGACTAACCACTGATCTTTATCTGAATCATGTATGGAGAGTGCACAATTATTTTCCATAAAAGTGATTAAAGAGTAGGTAATTACCACATCATACCCTCCACACAAACTACTCTGAGGTCATAGCTGCAGTGCATATGAAACACCTATAGTATATCTGATTCCTTTTCCTGAGATCCAGAATTGTTGTTATAGTATTCCCTGACTGGTGGACACTGCATATTAGCTAGAAACTTCATTTTCCATTGTGAACAAACCTGAGTTAAAATCCCATTCCGCATGTCCACACCCCAGGGGTGCTGTCCCTTGACCCCATTTTGGTAAGGGGGACATGAGGGTGGTTGTCCTGGAGCTGAGAGCCTTCCTCAGAGCAGTGGAAGATGTGGTTGGTGGTGGTGCACCTTTGTGTGTCTGGAGCAGGAGATCAGGCACTCATCAGGCAATAACTGGTGTTTTTTTTCCTGCTGCAGAATAGCAAACCTGAAAATCCAACTGGCTAAGCTTGACAGCGAGGCCTGGCCTGGCGTGCTGGACTCTGAGCGGGATCGTCTGATACTGATTAATGAGAAGGAGGAGCTCTTAAAAGAAATGCGGTTTATTAGCCCCAGAAAATGGACTCGAGGAGAGGTGGAAAGACTGGAGACAGAGAGGAGGCGCCTGGAGGAAGACCTTCAGGCTGCCAGAGACACTCAGAGCAAAGCTCTCACTGAGAGGTAGGTTAGTGGGCACAGGGCAGTGCCTTGATGGACAAGAGGTAACTGGGAGCGAGCACCAGCATCCCCTGGCTGGCTGCCCACAGCAGTGCCCTCGCATTCCCAGGACACTCTACTCAGCAGGCTTCTGAAGTCATCTCCCAGACAACCTATCTGCAAGTCTTCCTGTCCTAGTGGGGAAGGGTTGCTGTTCCTACAATGGGTCCTTTATGGGAATGTAAAAAATGCTCGAAATAGCCCAGTGTAACACATGTTAGTGTGGTATAACATTTCTGTATGCAGCCAGCACCTCACAGCAGCTTCTACACTTGCTGTGCAGTCTGGGCCTCGGTAAATGTCAGCAGATGGAATTTTAAATTTTTTAAATTTGCTGTTTGTTCTGAGCATCCTTGTATGTGATTCCTGTAGGATCTGGTATTTGACAGGGCTGTGGGGCTTGCAGGGAATATCCTGTGAATCTAAACTAGCTAAAAAAAATGCCAACTTTCTTCCCTAATTTTACCTGTGTTGCAGGGGGAGATCTCAGGGGAATGTACGGTGAGGATGAATACTGCATTAGGCATTGCCTACAGGTGTTTTGCAGTCTGGATGTATTGATGTGGGTGGCTGAGCAGTGTTTCTGGTAGCTGCAGTCTCTTGAACATGTAGGGAATAGGCACACTGCATTCACTCTCTCTTTGGCTCTGTATTTTCATTTTTTCTACACAGCCAGTGTCCAGATGACACCAGTTTCCTACATAGGCTTTTCATGGTTTTATCATGCTGGAAAAAATGTAAATGGCTCAGCTGTGAGACTCTTGCCTGCATGAAGTATCCATGGTTTGACAAATGTTTCTGGCCTTGCCATAAGGTGAACACCTTCATTTGAGATTTTTGGGAATATGGTCACATTCTAGAGTGCCAAAGAAACAACACATTTATGGAGAAGGATTTTGTCTCCAGAGGCCCATTCAGTTAGGGTGTGAGCACCCAAGTGCACACGTGTTTGTCTCAAACTAATTCAGGTAGGAAGTAAAGCTGAGATGTTGCTCAAGTCAATAATGTAAAGCTGTAATGGGATGGTTAATAACTAAACCAAGTAATCCTTAATTGTCTATAGATTTTAGTGAGAGGAAATTAAGACATTTGTGCTTTTTATTAGGAATGCAGTAGCGTATAGTGAGTAAAATCTGCCCAACCCTTTGAGGCCTGATCCTAGAGACATTAACTTTTATGGTACCAGCTGTAGTTATTTTCTCCTGTTGCAAATGTTTTCAGGATAGAGTTCTGCATTTTAAAAGTTTCTGAAGTTGGTAAACACCTACACAGCTTGACCACATTCTGTCCTGTGTATTCCCATCAACTTTTGTAGGATTTCACAGAAAAAAAGGTAGATGTTTCCTTTACTCCTCATTTAAAACAGTAAATGCTCCTTTAGCTCATCTCTTTCTTCGATCTTCTCTTAGGCTGAAGTTGAACAGCAAAAGAAATCAGCTTGTCCGAGAGCTGGAGGAAACCACACGGTTGGTTGCCGTGCTGCACACCCAGCTGAAGAGGTAGGTGACCCTTTCCAGAAGCTGTGGGTGCTTTTGCTGCACATTGTGCCACTGCCTTTCTCTGCTAACAATTCCAGCTCCCAGCTGAGAGGGCTAAAAGGCCTTTCAGTTCCAGCAGTGACCTAAGGCCCCTGTGTAGTCAGTGGAAGGAGAATCCTTAGAATCATACATCAGTTTAGATGGGTGCTTTTCAGTGGGCTGAACAACCTCGTGGTGCTGCTTCTGTCTCACAACAGGAGCTTGCTCAGTCCCTTCTATTTCAGTCATAGTTAGGTGACATGGGATAGCTGAGATTTTTTCACTAAAGTTTGAATTACTGAAGTATTACATTAATGAAGTATGTTAAAGACAGCTTAACACACAGCAAGTGGAGTGAATCTTACTAATGCAGCTGCACATTCCTGTATGAATGATAATATTTCTCTAGCTCCAAGTATGCTGTTGTTTGCAATGCAGACAATATACAGAGATATCCCTGCGTCTGTTGTGGTTCGTATGGTGTAGTTCAGGCTGTAGTTTTGGAAGAACACAGGATTGCTATTTCCAGACTAATGCATGACTGAAGGCAGTAAGGCCAAATCATTTTGCTGAAAGTATATTTTTATCATTCTGATAGCAAGAAAGTTTGGTGGGGTTTTTGTTTGGTTGAGGTTTTTTCCTACCAGTGTGTACTGAATTTACTCTGTTTGTAGCTTCTGCTCCACTTGGATTCTGTTTCATTTTGTGAAGATGACACCGAAAAGACTGGAAAGAAATCATAGTGCAAGACTGACATGTAAATAAGCCAGCATGGAGAATAGCTATGTGTGAGGCTTTTATGCAGTGGAAATGCATCATATTTTCATTTCACCTAGCTGATTAGGGATCTTTTGAGGTGACCAAGAAGCATGTGAAACTAATTTCTTCCTAACCATGTGCTCAGTGTTCTTGGCATGCTCCTTCATAAGAATAAGTGTTTGTTATTAACCCCATAATGCAAAATGTCTGGCATTCAAAGGCATGCACAAAAGGAAGTTCAGCCCAGTTTGTTGATAAGGAAAAGATTAATTTAAAACCCCTCCCTTTTTGTAGTGAAGTACACTGAAAAGCTGTGAATTCATTAGGCTTCAACAGATGTATATATACTGCCAATATGCAAAAACATCTATCAGAAGCTTTTTTGAACAAATGTGATTCAGTGCACATCTGTCACACAAATGCCGAAGACATTTTCTGCCAAAATTATACTGAATACAGCATACTTGCCGTTTTCTCATAAGGTCATGGACATAAATATACAAATGTAGCTTCCAGCTTTTACCCTATAAATAATAAATAAGAGATTATTAGGCTTATTAATATCTCACTGTTTTTCAGTGGGGCAACTTAAGCCACTTATACATATTCAGAAATTTTTCAATCGCTAATCCCTCTCTGAAGTGAGGGTCAGTAATGATCAAGGTCTTCAATATGCAGAGCAGGAGTGTTGGTTTAGATGGGATTTCTGGAGGTGGTACATGTTGTAGTTACTACTGGAATACTTGCTGGGTCTCCTGAGAGGAAAACTCTGCTGTGGTGTCTGGACTTTCTCATCTGAACAGACTTCTATTCAGCACCTGCTTAAAATTAGTTTTGTTGTCAGTTATGTTCTGAACCTAGAACTCCAGGGATAAATAAGGCATGTGAATTGATTTCACAGCCCAGCCCCAACTTTTTCCCTTGCTCTCTTGGCCCTGGATTCCACGTAGCCCTCTTTCACATGGATAAATCCTGCCAGCTTTCTGGGAACTGCTGGCTGTTGTGATCTCTGAGGGCCAGTTGCAGGCAGCTGTGATACTGCCTTTTGGCTGCAGGTCCAAGATTGAGGCAAATGGAAGAAAATTTCCATATGGTCAGACAGTTCATTGCAATAACTTCATCTTCTTGCATGGGCCTTGCTGGTTTTTGTGGTCTGCTTTGGAGATTAACAGGAGCCATAGATACTTTCCAGAGAGATACGGGAGGAGGGGGATGTCACTAATTTTAATTGGTTTGAAACTGTTCATTAGAGTTGTTTGGGCTAAACAAGAACTCTTAAGAGTTTGATATGGTGAGTAGAAAAATGTGTATGATTGCTAGTGTTTTACTGAGCAGTGACCCGCTGTTGCTGCTGTGTAGACTGTGGTTCTGGATTGCTCTGGGGACTAATGCGTGTGGCCTGAGCTAACAAAGCAACACCCTGTGGGCTTAGAGATGTGGTGACATTGCAGTGTTTTCATGAGAAATCAGAAGATACAGTGTCATGGTTTTCTGACTTGTTTCCTTCAGTCTCTCCACCAGCATGCTTTCCCTCTCCTCGAGCAGCAGCCCTGGTTCTCTGGCATCTAGCAGAGGATCTCTTGCCACCTCCAGCCAGGATTCGTCCACCTCAGCCAGTTTCACTGATCTCTATTACGAGCACTTGGAGCAGTTGGACTCAGAATATCAAAACAAGCTTGACTTGCTCTTAGAAGGAGCCACTGGGTTTAGGCCATCAGGCTGTATCACCACTATTCACGAGAATGAAGTAGCAAAAACTCAAAAAGCAGATACCACGAGTCGTATGCAGGCTCTGAGGTCCTTGTCTGGTACTCCCAAATCCATGACATCACTGTCCCCAAGGTCATCTCTCTCTTCTCCATCCCCACCTTGCTCTCCACTGGTGATAGACCCACTCCTAAGTGGTGATGCCTTTTCAAGCCATATGGATTTTGATGATGCAGAGATAAGTGCAAATCTGTCAGAACTCAACCTAAACACAGGGAGTGGCAACTGTCGACTGGAAGAGCCTCGAGCAGGAGATAAACATCTAGGTCAAGGTATGGTAAGAAAAGATTTGCATGCACTGCATGCATTTATATTTAATGTAGTTCATAAAGCATTGAGAAGCGAGTGTTTCAGAAGCTGTCTGTCATCTTGTTATCTTTATGTTGAAAAATGTTTTCAGCTCTGTGTTCTGTCTTGTTTGGGAGGGAAGGTTGGTATTTTAATTTGTACACGAAAAATACTGATCTAATGAGTCTTGCAGGAGACTGATTTAGGTGTGCTTTTATTGTACACAGATGCATGTGTACACAAATCACACTGATTTCATGTGCAAATATAAATGGTCGTGGGGGGATTCCTGGTTTGATTTGGCACTAAACTATTCAGAATGTCATCTGTTGTTTTGGGTCTGGGAGACAGAGTGCCATACTGATGCAAAGTTTTTGACTAAGCTTTTGAGGAGGGCTGAAAAAGTCAGTTAGCTTAATAGTTAACAAATTATAGTAATAATAATCCTTCCCCACCACCTCGGGATGCATAGGATCCTGCTCTAGTTCCCAGTAATCAGTGGCAATGAATTTATTAATTTCAGCTGAGCAGACATGTCAAGGCTGTGCTCAAATTCTGCTGTTGTGGTCTCTTAGCAACAAAAACGTGTTTAGATTGTGAGCATGATAAAATAAGACATTTAGACATTTAGAGATGGTGGATGTTCTCATATATGCATATGGCTTGTTGGTGGGTGGGAAGGGTTCATCATTTTTTGGAATGGATGGGCTGAAGTGGATGGAAAGCAGTTGGCACAGCCAGGGCACAGTGCTAGGGCCTGTCTGAAGCACTTGTGACTGTAGTTGGGTTAAATCCAATGAGTGAAAGGACTGGATTTGTAGCTGCAGTGAGGAAGAGCTTTAAAGGCAATATAAGCTTGCAAGCTATAGTCCTGTGAACCAGCAGTACAGTTTGTTTCTGTTTTTCGTAGGATTATTGAACACCCTGTGTGAATAAAGGGAACTAGTACCATGTTATCACCGCCTTCTGCATTAAGAAGGCTGACACTATTTAAAACACAATGAAAAACACCAGTGCAAATCTTCCCCTTTGAGCTACCATTTTCCTGCAAGCAAGAGGTATATGCATTTGAGTAGGAAACACTAATTATTCCTATTAGAACTGGGTGCTGATTAGTTTTAACCTTTTTAGCTCTTCAAGATTTGCCAAGGCTGTTAAAGTGAAAGCTCAGGTGTTAAGCAGATTAAGTGATTACTGCTGTTAGCCAGTCAGCAGACAAAATAATCACCATAAGTAGTTTATTTCAGGGCAATAACGAGATGAGATTTTACTCCTCAGGCATTTTGGGGGTGGGGGGGTTCAGTGTAACACCCAAAATGCAGGGGCTGGCTCCGGGGTGGTCAGTCCTGGGCAAAGCATGCTCATGTGTCCCGTAAGCAGAGCTGAACAATATATCCAAGGGCTTTGCTGCTGCTTTCTGTTAGAGCAGAACCTCTGCTACCTTGAGACCTGAGGAATACCTGAGCAATTCAGGGGAAGTTAATAGCCAAACCTAGAATCTGGCAGAGTCCAGCATCCTCTGATTAAATAGTCTGCATGTGAGGACAGTGCATGACACAGCTCTTCAAGGCCCATGGAAGGGAAAATGGCAGGAAGAGAAGAGCAAACATCAAATTCTTGATATGAATGAAAAAAAAAGGTGAAAAAACACAAGGTAGTGTTATCCACATGCTTGGAAAAATGGAGGAGAGTTGAGTCAATTCTGAACTCTTCCAAACACTTTCTTATTAGTGTGATATCTCTTCAGAGACTTAAGTCTAAAAGCTGAAAGTCCAAATTTTGTGTTACTTAGCTGCAGGAAGGGGTGAGCTTTCCAAGTCCTTTGCAAAACCAGTAAGGAAAGGGATGGCTGGAATTGTTGTCAGGGAACCATTCATCTTTATTCAGCTTTACACTTTAGCTCTCTGCTGTATAGATCTCACTTCATTGTTCTGCATTTTCTGTATTCACCCCCTTGGCCCCGAGGTGCTCGGGGGAGGTGGTCAGGAATGAGGCTTTCTGGGTTGAAATTACTCCAGGGCATTGGGAACTGAGGGAGAAAGAGGTTTGGTGTGTGGAGGCCGACCCGCAGTGCCTTTCCCAGTGAGCAAGTCCCATGTAAAGGGATTCCCAGAGCAGCATTTGGTGTGTAGAACTCAAAGAACTGGATTTAGGAAGCCAGACAGTGGGGAAGAAGTTATTTTCCTATTAAAACCATGGACTAGGAGGTACAAAGCAGCATTGAGGAAAGAAGTTTTGATGGTGCCCATGTACCTCTAGCACAGCCTATGATCCAGAGCACTGCAGGGACCCGGCCCTGGCACATGGCAGGAGGGAGGATGGATTAATCTGGGAATGCCGGTATTAAATGGGTCCATTTGTTTCAGTTAATGACTGATACACTGTGTTACAGGTTGCCTTTTATTCCTGTGGATTGGCCTATGGGGAAAAGCTCTGGACATTCTATTTCTGTCCAGTGGTTCCATGGGAGTACCGAGATGAGAAATGCCATTTGGTGGTAGTGTCAAAAAATCCGTGGATAAAGGGGCCCAAATGGCACAGGTGTCTCCAAGGATTGGGGTTACCTGTAGCACCCTCTACTGTTGGCTTACAAGTCCTTATGACCTTACAAGTCCTTATGGGATTCCATAACCCTTGCACACTTTTCCACCAGTTTATTCAAAGCTGGTTTTAATTCTTTAAGTGGCTTTGTGAGACTGTGAAGAAAACAAAAAAAAATCTGAAAAAACAAAGACAAACCCTAGAAACCCAAACAAAACCCAAATTTGTTCTATAGTAAAGAAAATATGCATTGGAAACCAAATACTGGTTGGAGGGCATGTGCTTTTCTAAGTCTATGGGAAAGAAGGACCACTTCTGAAAAACAAAAGCCCCTTGGAGGGGACTGTGCTGCACTGCTGCTGTGGGGTTCCAGCTGCTCCCAGGGTGACACATGGCACCTCCTCACTCTTGGAGCAGGTCTCCCACATCCCTGACAGAGGAGGAGAGCCAAGAGCTGGGTACGGCCCAGCACTGGTTAGCCACGTTGGCAGATGGAGTTCTCCAGACTCTTGGCTGCAGCTCCTCTCCACAGAAATGCTCAAGTGGAAAGATGCAGAATTTGCAGGTTTCCAAGGAGAATCTTTTGCTGTTTTGTAGCATAAGAAATTTATGTGAGATAACACCTCTGTGCAAAACTCCTTGCTTCACCTTCTTTGGTTTCTCTTCCCTATCTCCTTTTCCCTATATTCCTGCATATGACTGCTCTTTTAAATCCTATAACCTCTCTTTCTCTCCATGTTCAGCTAGTTAACCTGGTCTTTCTGGACCTGCCTTTTGTCCTGTGTACACAAACCTTTTGGGTTTAAGGGTAGGCACGTGGTGGTTTTTTTGCTGTTCCCCTCTTGAAGCTAAACTTGGTATAAGCCCTCTGGGTGGGATATGCAGCTCCACATGATCCATACCTGGCCAGAGCCTGGTCAGTGGTGCTTGCCCAGCCACTGCTCTCTGGGTGGCTGGGAGCAGAGCAAGTGCTACCTGCCTGAGGGTGCCTTGCAGTCAGAGCTGGTTTATTGGTTCATGTCTATAAGTTCACTAGAATTTAGAAGTCCTGCTGCTTCTGAACGTTGCCCATCATGTCATGGGTACCTCCCTGCCTTTCCAGGGCTTTGGAAGCCTCTCCTGGCATGTCCTGCAAGGACCTGTGCCCAGGGAGGTGCTGGGCAGCCAGCTGTAACACACTCAGCACAACCCGTGTGTCCTCAGCCCTCACACTGCTGCAGGGCCCAAGGATTAAATGGGCACTGACTGTGCAATGAAACCTTCTCTCACCTCCACCACACAGACTATTCCTCCCGTTTTCTCAGGACTTTTGGTTCTCCAGGGCAGTTGGGCACATTCCCTCACTTCATGGCCACCTTTGAGCTGAGCCCGCCCTACCTGTGTCCTCTCTCTCTTCAGAAATGTGCTGTTACTTAACAGTACCTGGGTGGGGGAAAAAATGCAATTCAAGGGGAGGATAAGAAGAAAAGCTGCTTATGCAGACAGTTTGTTTTCATTAACACCTGCTTTTGGTTTTCCTCTGTGTTTTTCTGATAGGTATAAACACAGCTGGAGGGACGGCGCTGAAGGTGGCGGGCGTGTCAGCTGCAGTGTCTGATGAATCTGTTGCTGGAGATAGTGGGGTGTACGAGGCGTCTGTACAAAGGTAGACATCAGATCTCTCTCCAGGATAAAGCCAATGACTCAGCTTTGCACAAAAGTCAGCTGGAATACTGCTGGTTATGACCTTTTTTTTGTAATTCGGTGGCTAAAGTTCTCAATCTCAGGTTTCTTAATAATTCTGAAAAAACTATGGGCAGGTTGAATTTGATTATCAAAATGACCTATGCTTCCCATAAAAGAAGTAGCTGGAAGCAAGCTCCCGAAGAGCTGTTTGAACAGCTGCCCTGTTTGTGAAGGTGCAGGTAAGCTGTGGCTGCTGCCTTGGCAGGTGTAAAGCTCCCCTCCTCTCAGTCAGTGACGGCCCTCAGTCAGCATGAGAGGACTTTGGGCATTTAAGGAAGAGAGCAGAAGCACCTTGAACTGCCTGATGGATGTGCACGTGCTGTGATGCAGTTCCCAACTGCTTGGAGCAAGAGCAAGATGTGGTGATGCCCTCAAGACTTCCCCACTAAGGGCACAGCTGGGAGTCGCTGCTCTTGCTGGCTGTCTGGATTGTATGTGGGGCTTTGTCAAAAAGTTCACTGGAAGGTACTCATCTTATTGGTACCTGGTTTGGCTGCATCTAACATGGGTTCTCCTACTGTTTTTATTAGCATTGAGGTGAATTATAGGGTCGTTAGTTGCAAAACACAACTGTAGAGGTGAAAAATGGCTCAGATTCCCCCATTCATTAGTTATCCTCCTTAATTCTCTAGGTAAATGGGTATTTTTTATGTTTACAGTACAATTCACTTTGACTAGGGAGTGCAATGCTTCTGTAAATTAGAGCTCCTGGGCTCAAGCAGTCGGACAGTTGGGTGTCCCAGGGCCCCCGTGTCCCCTCAGTGGGGTAGGGAGCTCTGTGGAGAGGGGGGTGGGACAATCACAGGAGGCATCTCATGCACATTCACATGTCTGATGTTAGTTAGTGTTGCTTGGGTTATCAGCTTGCCAACCCCTGTGGTGGCTACAGTGCCATTTTGGTGCCTGTCCAAGTGGTGAGGGTGGGATGAGCCACCCTTTGCAGCTGAGATGTAACAAAATGCAAGAGAGTGCTAAGCACTAATACGGAAAACACTTAGAAGAGAAGAATGCTAATCCTGTTTTCATGTGCTACAACATAGCCTCTTGAGTCAATTAGACAATGAATGTAGTTTTGGGGACTTTCAGTGCATAAAACTTGGGAGGAGGAACACATTGGGAGGGAAATGATGCAGAATAGCTGTTTCCAGCAAGGCCAGTCAGTGTACTCTGTCACTTTGAATGTGCTTAAGAAAGTTTGATTTCTTAAAGAAACAAAGGAATTACTTAAATCTAATAAAAGTTGAGAATTTTTGCTGTCATGATGCAGGACAGGATTGCAGTTGTTAAGTCGTATTTCTCTTGCTGGGCAGTCAGCCGTTTTTACTAAAAACCAGTCAAGGGAACCCTTTTAAAATCCCCCACTGCCTTATTTTTGCAGTCTTTTGTGTGGCTTTTTTTTTTTTTTTGGCAGTGAAGAGGGAAGACATATGACTTTCTGCTGATAAGCACTGTAATACATACCTCTAAGGCTGATTGCACTTACTTCTTAAATGGGCTTTCTTTTAGCTGCTAATTTTACAAAATCCATATACTCAGCCCTTGAATGGAAGGGAAAAGATCTTGTATCACCTAAATGCAAACACTTCAATAAGAGGCAAATCAAATCCTTAATTGTCGATGATTCCTTTCAGACCGTGTGTGTCAGAAGTGATGGTGTTTGACAGTGATGATACAGAAGCAGTTGGAACAGCCAAAGTGCAAATTGCAATGAGGTACGTGCAACATATTTTACTGGATTTGCCTCCCAATGGAAAGAATGATAAATGGGATTTAAAAGATAGTGCTTTCTGTGCTGTTTTCTTATCCCGTCCTATTAGTATTGACTAACTAATGCCCTTTTTTAGTGTAATTAAGAATTATTCTTGACTCCAGGAGGTTCTTGGCCCAGTTGCCCTCTTTCATGTCAGTGGAAATCAACTGGTGATGCTGTGCTATGAGGGTGCAAACCAGCAGCAGGAGCACTGGGAGTGCTGGGCTGGAGAAAGCCTTTGGTTGGATTGCAGAATCCTTAAGGGTGCAGCTTGGGTGGGGAAAACTGCTGAGAATAAGTGGCAGTCACAATCCCTGACCTCACGTAGATCCCACAGTAGTGGATAAGGCAGGCACAGAGGCATCCTCCTTAAATGACTTTTTGGAAGTTACGTGGGATTTGAGAAAAAGAAGTAGTACAAAATTTGTTTTTCATGGCTGTCCAAAGTAAAACGTTACTCATGACATCCTCACTGTTGTACTTCAAGTATTTTTCTATATTGTAGCCATTAAGGCCTCTCAAAAAATTGTAGCTACAATGCAGCAAATTAACTAAATCCCAGGAAAAGCAATGTGTGTTAGGTCAAATCTACAGTCCATTGTATCTGAATTCTTAAGTTCTGGATGTTCTGGTAGCAAAACTTCATGTAATATGAAACTGGTTTTGTTTTAAGCTATGGGCAAGTCATGGTCCCATTATAATGTTGTCTGGTTTGTAAATTTTTAGTATCATTTATGTGGAATACTCATTCATGAAGTCCAAGGCAGACTCCTCTAATAATAATGCTTTTCTGTGTCTTTCCGATTCAGATACGATGACAAAAATAAACAATTTGCAATCCTGGTCATCCAGCTGAGTAATGTTGCAGCACTGCTGTTACAACAAGATCAAAAAGTGTAAGTGGATGAAATAAACACACTTGATATACATATTTGTGTTGGATCCCAGTAAGAATGAAAGTGAGATTGGTTTATGATTTTTCACACTCTTAAAAATTTACCCTTCCTGAAATGTTTCTATACGTTGTGTGGTGACACTTATGAACTAATAAACCTATAAACTGAATAAGGTGTAGTTTCTTCCTCAAAGGTCTGTATTTGGTAGGAAAAGACTTGTCTGGAATTAGCACTGGCTGGTGAGGTTCTTAATTGTAGTAGTGCCTCGAGCAGCTGCATCGAGTGGAGAGGGAGTTTTTCGTGCTGCAGAACTCCTTGGACACCTGCACAGGGCTGGGAAAATGTGCAGCTACTGCTAGACTCATTCCAAGCACAAGGTCTTTAAGTTCAGTGGTGTGCTGAATAAGCTGACAAAAATGTGATTAATTTTTGCTGTTCCTACCTACAGAAGGGTGTGAGCAGTGTGACAGGTGGCACAGATGTAAACAACCATGTAACACAGGATCCCATGATATGTGATTATGAGATTCAGAAGGATGAAGTCACTGGCAACTTGTGCCACTTCACATCTCTGATGCTGTGATGAGATGTTCCTTTTTTCTCAGTTGACTGCCGCTCCAAAGAATAGGAGAGGACAGCAGTGTCCACAGTGCTTAGGATGACTTTGGCTGAGGGATTTGTGGGGGGAGCTGCACGCCTGTAGGGCAGTCCTGAGCACAGTGCTGTTCCCACAGGAACATTCGTGTGGCTGTCCTGCCCTGCTCGGAGAGCACGAGCTGCCTGTTCCGCACGAGGCCGGTGGAGGCTGCAGACAATCTTGTGTACAATGAAGTATTTTGGGTTTCCATCTCCTACCCGGCTTTACGCCAGAAGACTTTAAGAGTCGATGTTTGCACTGTAGATAAGTCTCACCTTGAAGAATGTTTGGTGAGTATCCAGCTCTATTTTAATAACTTTGTGTTTGTTTCCTCTTTTTAATTAAACACGATGTTACACTCTTGAGGTACGGCAATTTCTGTGAAAGCCTTCCTGATAATCTTTAGCTATATGGTCTCTCCCCCACAGTGTTTTCTGCAATGACAATTTTCATCAGGAAAAACAATTATGAGATAAATGTTTTGTTATAGAACTACCTTGTCAGACCACTAGATATTTCTCCTTCAAGATTTGATGTCAAACTCTTAACTAGTTTTCTTCCTTTTGGAAACATTTATGGTATTGCAACTGAGAACCAATTACTTTGGTTTTGGATATATCAGGTTGTGTACTAAATGTAATGCAGTAAAAAATGACAAGGCAGATGAAGAGAAATGGAACTTACAAAGCTAAAACATCTGGGTTTGGGCAGTGATTTTTGTCAGCCTTGCAAATTTATTGAAAGGGAGTCATTCTCTCCTGCTCCTTTCTCTTTTTCTTTGAAGCTCTGGTTGTAATTTATCCCTGCTGCAGTCACTGTTCATACTTCTGGATTCTTGGCCACTGGAGCTGTAGTGAAACACTTGCTACTTAGATTGGAAGCCCTTGACAATGCTAAAAATAATGAAACATAAAGCATTACTAGTGGTGTTGAAATAGGATAAACAGGCAATTTTTCTTTTTGTCAAGTCTGCCAAAGTCATGCAGTCCTGGATTTTCACTATGATTTCTCCTGACTGGTGTGGTAGTTGTTCATTTTAGTATTACACTAAAACTGTGGTTTTGCTCTCAATAGGGTGGAGCACAAATTAGCCTTGCTGAAATATGCAGATCTGGAGAGAAATCAACCCGTTGGTATAACCTCCTTAGTTATAAATACCAGCAGAAGCAAAACAGGAAAAGTAAACAAGGAAACAGCCACTCTGAAGTACCCTGCACTGAAAAAACAGTAAGAACAACTGTTTAAATGGAACAAATCTCTTCTAAACAGGACTAGCAAGAGGGTTTGTGTGGCTGTTACAACAGAGGAGAAGTGAAGGCTGGTGTGTTTATATTTACTGCTTGAACATGTCTTCAGTGCAGCAAAACAATTAACATGTTGATTCCAGGTATTATCCTTGTCCTGGGATAAATACTTATTGAAATCTGCTACTCAGGAAGCTCTGAGGGATGTGTTATGTGGTGTGGTGTAAGTGATGTGTGAGCTCCAGCCTTTGTGCCCACCAGGCAGTTGCCATTGCTGCCATGAACTTGCTGGGCAAGTCAGGATGGAGTTTGCCCATGCAGGGCACAGAAGGTGCTCAGCCTGGAGCTGCACACACTGGGGGAGCTGGGCCAGCTGTGCTCATGGGGCTGCACTGAGCTCTGGGTGTGCAGCAGGGCTGGGGGCTGCTCTGGGGCTGTTCTCACCACAGAGGCTGGGCACTCTGCAGTCTGTGAGAGTCATTTCTTCACAAGAGGCCTCTCGCTCTCCTCAGGACTCTGTCTCAGCACTCTTAGAGCAGACAGCTGTTGAACTGGAAGCTGTGGAGAAGAAACTGGAGGAAAGCAGAAGCACTTTAACTAGTGGAGAGAGCTGGTAGGTTGCATCTCACTGTCTTGTGGAGTAATCAGAGCATTTGGGTGCAAAGGAAAAAGCAGATGATACTGAGCTGTGGGAGGCTTCTTTCTCTGTTTAGGTGAAAAATCCTGTTTCTTCTGTTCTGGAGGTTGTGCTTAGAAAATGAGAACAAAGCTGATAAATGTTGAAAATTGTCAGTAGCACTATGCTAATTTTGTTATTTGTACAGTCTTATATGGATGTCCTGGAAACTCCACTCTGTGGTGCAAGGCTTTGCTTGAATTTTAATGTGGCTGTTCTTTATATGGTTCAGATTCAGATTTCCTTAAAGAAGTCCAACATTTGAAATAGAAAGTAAGCCTGACCATTGGGATTGATTGAGAGGCCTGCTGTGAGTTCCAAGGAGCTGAAAAGGGTGTTAAAACAATGCTTGAATTTTGGCCAGTAACACTAACTAAGATTAATGGCATCCTGAGAGCTCCCCTCAAGATGCACTTGCCTTAAGCTCAGACCACATGGCTGAACCCTCATCTTGCTTCTTTTGAAGCCAGACCAGGATAAAGTTTTTGGCAGTAATGTGGTTTTCTGGCACAGCTTCTCTCCTTTCTAAGCCTGTTGTTTGTGTAATCTTAGTGGCTACAGGGCCTGCCAGGTACACCTGGCTGCCTTGGGGACGTGTTTCTGTCCTGTTTCTGTCCAGCAGCTTAGAGGAGGTACCTCCTGCTCCAGCACCACAGTATTGTGCACAACAGGCCAGTTCAATAACAAAGGTGTTCTTTCAGGCAAGATGAAGAGGTTCCTGACCTGGAAGAACAGGATGAAATCAGTGAAAATGAAGCAGAGGAGGAGGAAGAATTCTGTGCTGGAAAAACGCTGTGGGAAACAGAAGAAAGTCTGAATTCCCAGCTGCACACAGAGATAGCAGTGAAGGTACAGCCAAGGGCCTTTGGAACAGAAAGATGAGTTAAAATTCCCAGTGCTCAGCTGACTGGGTTGTTACTGAGCTGAGCAAGGCTACAGCAGTTACTTGAAAGTTTACCATTGATGAGTACATTTTAATCTACCTGAAATCTTTGTAAATAACTCTATGTGACCATTTTGTCCCACAGTTAGTACAGCACCGTTTCATGCCTTCTTTTTGCTGCTCATGGAAACTGTTTTCATTAATGTGACAGTGGTTTTGACCGTGTTTAATTCTGATGTAGCTGTAGTCAAACAGAGGTGTGCTGTACACAGCTCTCTGTACATCGATTTGGATCTTTGCTGCAGATGCACAACAAGTAATATAATGGTCTTTAAAATCATACCTGCTCTCTGTGGGATTGCCAGGTCACAGTGATGTGTGGATCCACAGGCAAAGCCCGTTGGAATCAATTGTACTGTACAGCAACCAGTGGATGCAGAGCCCTTAGGGAGCAATCCAGTTAATGCAGCAGAGCTCCAGCAGCGACGTGTCAGGACACTCTGCATGAGAAGGGCTAAACAATGTCTGGGCTTGAATGCAGCAAGCGCAGATGTGGCACAGGTGGCTGTCAGACAGCCCTGGGGATGTGTCCTGGGCACATGGAAAGCTGGCATTTACACTGCACTGTGTGTCTTTCAGGTGGATAAAGAGACCAACACAGAGAGCCTTGCACAGTCCTCGACTGTAGTTCGTCCAAAAGACAAAAGAGCAGCAAATCCTCCCCAAACTCAGTTTGTCAGGGGTAGCACCATCATCCGCTCAAAAACATTTTCCCCAGGACCACAGAGTCAGTACGTGTGTCGGGTAAGGAAAATGCAACCCTGAGCTTGTAAGTGCTTGTTTTCACTCAGTCTGAATTTCTCACAGAAACCTGACAGTGCTTTCTTCTCTCCCCCTCTGACTTCAGAAGTTGCTCTTTCCCCACCTCCTGGACAGTATCTTGCCTTGGAACTAACAGAATTAAGCACAAATTTATCAGATCTGTATGTGCACATATATTTGTGGTTCATGCAGCTTGTTGAGATGCCCAAACTGACCTGGAAGGGCTGCTGTAAGACAGTGATGAATAAGCTGCATATGAAACAGTTTACTGCTGCTTGAAGTGTTCTGTTCTAGCTCAGTTAGCTCTGTCCACCTGACTTTAGATGAGGTGAACATAAAACCTTGATAGAAATGGAAAGGTAAGTGCCTGATAATATCAGCAAAAAAAACCTGAAAGTCACCAGGGTGCTTTGTCTGAAGGTAACTGAACAGGCCATGTGTTGAGTCAGATGTCACTTCCCCTGCTTTGAAATGTTTGTTCACAATTATTTCCTGAATTGAGGGTCAGGATAAACTATAAATATCTCATCTTTTAAGTGGAATTGGCAAACAAGCAAGCAGTGTCTTTTGCCACACATGATCTGTCCCAAGTGGGCAAGCTCTTACTACAGCTGAGCCAGATCTGCTGTGCAGGTTCTCCCTGGTTCAGAGGCAGGTGCTCCCAGAGGAACAAACCTTACTCACTCTGCAGCAGCGGCAGCCTTGAGTGGTACAGGTGCTGTGCCCCAGTGCATGCAGATCCCAGTGCCTGTTCCCCTCCTCTCCCCACTTTGAGAAGGGACATGAGAAGGGAATTAAACCCTGCTTGAGCTGAGCTCTTTGTAAGGGTCTACAGACAACCACAAAACAGGGCAGGCTGTGTGTAACATGGCAACTCATCAGCTGATAAACCCAGGGCAGGAGCTTTCAGGGAAACCTGCCTCTTCCACCACTACCTTAAAGTACAGATTACAGAAAAATGCAGATTAAACAGAAATCTCTAATAAAATAGTCCCATGTTTTATATATGCTAGGAAAGATTATTGTTGTTGTTGTTATTATTATTATTATTATCATCATCATCATCATTGCTGCTTACAGCTTATTTTTCTGGGCTGTTTTGCCCAGCTTAGTTACTTGCACAGCAGAAGAGCAGTGGGATAGAGTCCCATATCATAGCCTAACTTGGTGTCTCTCTTTGCTCACAGCCTCTTCCTAAAAAGGGACAGAGTTCAAGGCTTGTGGCAGGATCTGGCTGTGCCAAGTGCATGTTGTGTACTCAGACTGGGGTGACAGCTGTCTGCCTTTCACAAAACTTCATAGTTCTGCTTACAACAACCTCTGGTCTCGCTGATAGTGTTAGTATGCACTGCTTGTATTTCTTTCATGACAAATTTGTGGTTTTCACCTTCCTTTTCAGCTGAATCGCAGTGACAGTGACAGTTCCACACTATCCAAAAAGCCCCCCTTCGTTCGGAATGCGATGGAGAGACGGAGTGTCAGAGTGAAACGGGTAAGAACATCACCACTTTTTTTTTCTGTAACACAGACACTTGGAAAAAGCAGAAAACTGTTTTAAAGGAAAAATTTGCAAACATCTATCAGTTGCCACATGCTTTCATTCACAACCTTTTCTTTGTGTGCAAGAAGTCTCTTAAGGATTCTTTGAAATACCAGATTATGACAGGAATGTTTAAGCTGGAACTCATTTAAAACAATTAATTTAGGAAGTTGGTTCCTGGTATTTTCCATCTTGTCAGAGAAGTAGCACAAACAGTTTTTCTGTAACAGTGTTTATTGTTGTGAGATTCTTAAGTATTTATAATAAATTTGAGGAGCTGGAAAAGAAGATGAGGAGAACAATGTCTCAGATGGTCAGATGACCCCGTTGTAGTGATGCCATGGCACACAGTAAACCCCTGTGCCCATTGTGATGGCAGTCACTAAAATTCCCCCAGGATACTGACACTGAACTCCTAAGGAGATGGTTTTCTTGGGACAGCTTGTGTTTGAAACTAGCAGAAGGCAATATGTTACTGGAAAAAGCAATCACAGGTTTTTCTGCAGCACTGTGGATTCATCTGATGATGAGACATTAAACTTAGGAGGAAGGTGTGCAAGCAAGACTTGTTTGATTTAGAGAAGCTGCCAAGGAAGAACTTGGGTGGAAGCACAGAAATCAAAACACTTATCTATTAAGACTTCCTTGAGTTTGTGGTATCTGGAAAGCAGGATCAATAGAGATGGTTTGTGTGAAGAGAAGCTTTGGAAAGAAGAGTCTCATGATGTGTTTGGCACTGTCTGGGTGGAGTGGTTGGGACACTTCTCCTCAGTGTGTGCATACACCCCTTCTTTTCCAGCCTTCAGTCAAGTCCTTCGGCACAGAGCGCCTGATCCGCACCTCACTGGACCTGGAGCTGGACCTGCAGGCTTCAAAAACCTGGCACGACCAGCTGGTTCAGGAGATCTCAGTGCTGAGGGAACTGAAGGAACAGCTGGAACAAGCTCAAAGTCAGGGTGAAAAAGAGTTGCCACAGTGGGTGAAGGACGATGAGAGGTTTCGGCTGCTGCTGAGGCTTGTGGAGAAACGAGTGAGTAATACCTGCCTTGGGGTTTCGTTCCACTTGTTGGAGAAAGGGGATTTTGGAAACGGGGGACTGAGTCAGTAAATGAAGCTTCAGCACTGTTAGTCACTCTTGTCTGTGTCCACATGTGGCTCCAGCAAGCTGTTAGTCCTAAGCCCTTGCATTCACCAGCACAGAGATTTGCTGCCCTAGCAGAGGTACAAATATGAGAAGTCTCAAAGCCATCTGTTCTGCCAAGTGTGTCCCCTCAGTCTGCAGGAGGTGGGGTGTGTGGTGGTTGGCACTTACCTTACTCTACATCACACCTTCCCCCCGTACTAGGCTCCTTCTCAGCTTCTGGGATTTCTCAGGCACCTCTGCTGGCACCAGGCAGAGACCAAGGTATGCTGGCACCAGGTGCAGGAGGGAGTTGGTGTCAGGTGCTCTTTGGGGTGCTGTGTTCTTGCGTGTGCTGATCTTCTGCCTTGAAAGATCTATCAAGAAGACACAAAGAGTACTGACAGAAGCCATTATTCTTACCACAGGCTGGAAGGACACCTTACAAAAAGCTCTCTCCATTAGAGTGGTTAGTTGACAAGCTTCAGTTTAGCTTCTGTGGCTTGTGACTTCCAGAGTCAACAGTTTTCAAACTGCTCAGACCTGCAGCTGAAATAGTGCTGTGTTTGGAGATCAGTTAGGATAAGACAATTCCTCCTGGAAACAAAAACAACTCTTTTCCATTATTCCTGTAGGTGCAAAATCCAGAACACAAGTGTGAGCTCAAGGCTGATAAAATGATGAGAGCTGCTGCCAAGGATGTCCACAGGCTGCGAGGGCAGAGTCGGAAGGAGCCTCTGGAAGTACAGTCATTCAGGTAATTACAGGTAAAGGGGAGGAAAAATTGACTGCCACCATGATTTTTCTGTGGATGACTGAGATGCTGATGAGGAAGACTAATCTCTGCAGAAGTAGTTAACTGTTCTGCTTAAATAAGAACTTCTGTATTTTCATATCAAAGTGTAAGGCCTGAGTCAGGGAAATTATTTCAGCACTGCACATGATCAATGCAACCAGTATTCTCCAAGTCATTCCCCACCTGGCAAAAAATTCTTTAACATAGAAGCAGCCTTTTGCTTCCCTAAGTAACAGATCCAGAAAGGAAAAAGGTCCAAACCTTTCTGAAATGGCTTTTGGTGAGGTCAGTGTTGTGGGTTTAACTGTAGCCTCATGACTGATACGTAAATAAAAGATGTGGGTTGTGAGAGGATGTACATTTGCGCCTTGTGGGGATAAATTCTCGTGTGGATAATGGACATTTCTGGCAAGATTTCTGTTGCATTAACAACTGATCATCTTTTTTCAGAGAGAAAATGGCGTTTTTCACACGGCCAAGAATAAACATCCCAACACTCTCTGCGGATGATGTGTGATCACCATAAAGTATTTGCTTTCTGGACAATTCTACAAATGCAGATTGGGTTTTGAAGTTATTTATGTGGTATTATGAAGGTACCAAGGCATTTGTATATTAGAGCTTTTGTCAGTATGTGGATGTTTTGAAGATTGTTAGGTTAAAGTTATATCATCACAGAAACCAGCATTAAAGTGACAAGATTGTATAGTTTGTATATTTAGGAATGTATTTTTGGGATATAGAATTTTAAATAAGAACAAATGCAGCGTAAGGTGCTGTTATTCTTAAATAATGCTGTTTAGACTTTTTGTACAGCTCTACCTTTTAGAGGTTTTACTGCAATAAAATAAATTTGAAGGAACCTCACCCCTACCTTCTATGATGTTCTGCATCGGACTCTCCTCTGAGTGATGTATTTTGTACCCTGTGGGGAATGCTGGGAGCCAGCCGGGCCTCCCAAGTGCTGTGAACGAATTCTCTGTGAGCTGTGAAGCATTTGTGTTTCCTGCCAGGTCATAAAAGTAGGTGTGAAGTTCAGAATACTTGCACTTTTAACATTTGTACTGCAGCTCATGTCTGTAATGGGTCTGTTAAGGTAATGTGGGGAGCCCATTGAAACCACTGCTGTGGGAGGAGGGCTGCAGGTTTAAAGTCCATTTTAGGTTTTTCCAATAAAGTGACCTTTCTGGACAAACGTGCCTTCTTGCTTTTTGTCTTGTGTCACTCTTCTCATCCCCTGGCACCTAAACTGGGGTTCTTTCCTGACACCAGCTGGAAGCATATAGCTTTTCACATGTCTTGTCACATGAGATGCTGTAATTGATTACATTTCATATAATCATAGAATATCCTGAGCTGGAAGGAACCCACAAGGACCATCCAGTTCAGTCCCTGTCCCTGCAGAGACACTCCAACAATCCCACTCTGTGCATCCCTGAGGGTGCTGTCCAAACGCTCCTGGAGCTCTGGTAGCCTCGAGGCCATGGCCATTCCCTGGGGAGCCTGGGCAGTGCCCAGCACCCTCTGGGGGAAGAACCTTTTCCTGGTATCCAACATAAACCTTCCCTGGCACAGCTCCAGCCCTTCCCTCGGGTCCTGTCACTTACTGGCCTTCCTCCCTGCCTGAACATTCCCTGCCCATTTTGTACCCACCTGCAGGGGACAGGACACGTTTCCCCTGTGAAAGTGCTGGGTGGTGACACAACGAGGGGTTGGGGAGGGTGTGGGGCTGCCCTTCTCCCTCCTCCTCCCTTTTCCCCATCCCTTTCCTTCCCTCTCCCCCTTGCTGTGCTTTGTCTTATGTTGCCCTCTCCTTCCTTTTCCCCCTTTTCCCCTTTTCCTTTCCCTTTCTCCTCCCCCCATCCCAGTCCCCGTTCCCCTCCCTTCTCCCCTCACGCGGAAGGTGTGGATGGCAGCGGCGGGGCC